>CAUYLG010056901.1:0-36350 GCA_963573385.1 Cacajao melanocephalus | reverse complement strand
TCATTCTCCGTCATGCCTTGTTCTCTTGCTGATGAGGAGCTGCGATCCCCTGTAGGAGGAGAGGCATTCTGATTTTGGGTGTTCTCAGCCTTTTTGCACTGGTTTCTTCCCACTTCTGTGGATTTATCCACCTGTCGTCTTTGTAATTGCCGACTTTCAGATTGGGTCTGAGTGGACGTCCGGCTTGTTGGTGATGAAGTTTTTTCTGCTTCTTAGTTTTCCTTTGGCGATCGCCCCTTCCCCACAGAGCTTGGTCTTCCCGGGTTCAGCTGTGCTTACTGTGAAACTCTCGGTCCTCAGCGCTTCCAATTGCTGTTCTCCTTGCGGTGGTGGGAGCAGCCGAGCTGACTCAAAGGGCGCCCAGTCGCGTATCAGGAGTCATCTTAAAACACTAACCTGTTTACTATATTCATCTCCTGATTCTCACCTGTATGCATGCTCATGCTTGTCCAAATCTTAGATTGTGTATCTACTGCTCACACTTACCCTCTCAAATATATTCTCCTGACTGGAGCAGCAACACAGTACATTCTATATCCTTGCCTAGATGTATTCAAGAGTTCAAGCGTGATGCCTAAAGATGTTTGGGCAGCTCCTCTATTCACCATGAGTAGTGACAACTCTACTTAGGATCCTCCTGAGGAGTTCATCACATTAATCAAAATCTAGGACCCAAGACCTTTTTGCTAGCTTTGCTGGGAGAAACAGCACAAGACCTAAAGATAGAACAACTCACAGCTCTGCCTCTTCAGGCTGTGTAACATTCATGTAATTTTTCTAACATTTATTAACCTCCCCTGTGACATAATGCCACCCGTGGTAAGACTCAAATTAGATAATGAAAAAAAAAGCAATAAACAACTTGCCAAACAAACTCTTCATCATTTTTGTGGTGGAATTTCAGGAACAGTCCGACATCTGAACTCCATGAACAAGAGCCTCCATGGGATGGATTGTTTCTACTGGTCTACCTGGGTTCTTAGGTTAAACTTGATCTAAGACAATGCTAAAGAATATATATTAGTTAAAATAGGATTTCTGTAGTTAAAAAAAAAAGTTTCCTCCTTTATTTAACTGCATGAGCCTATATAAATTATTTCCAATAGAACAATTTCAAAGAATGCAACTCTTGGAATCTTCTGAGAAAGACATTGTCTTAGTTCCTCTCATGAGGGATTTACAAAGGGCAGCCATATACTATTCTGGATCTCTTTCCTAACAGCAAGTTCTATGTCATGGAAAACTTTTTCTGTAACAGTGTTCTTGACTTCAATATCCCTCATAAAGACATCATAACACATGTGCATGTTTTGTTTTTGTTTGTTTTTTTGTCTCTACTTAACTTGAACCGGTAAAATGACAGCAGTAGAGCATGTTTTTATATCTCTTGTCACCTGACATAATTTTATTACTTATTAATCCTATCCTGTTCTCCTAACTGGTCCCAATTGAGGAAACAATTTACCAATCTTTGTGGAGCTCAAAGATAAGGAAAAATATTGAAAAAAATCTGCAAATTAGTTAGCATAGCACAATGTATGGATTGCTTAAAGTATCATCTATTTGATTTATATTTCATAAGTACCAATATGAATTTATACTTTCACTTAATAAATATTTACTAAACATATCTGTGTCTGGTACTGCACTATGAATATAAAAAGAGGAATGCAACCCAATTCCCGACATAAAACCATTTATTTTAGAGCAGCAGTTTTAAATGACCTCCCTAAATCATCTTAGACTGAAGAATAATTTACATTAAGTCCTATACTTATCTATGTATAAAGGATTTTAGAGATCATTTTATTTTATCCCACACATTTAACCATTGGGAAACAAATAAGGTACAGAGACGGAACTAAATTATCTAAGTTTACTGATGGTGGTAAACCTGGTAAACCTAGGACTAAATTCCAATTGAAATTATATTGATACACACTTTAAATCGTAATATACTATTTCCTAAATTATTTAATTACTAGAACAGATATTGTAAAGCGGGTGAAGAATTTACAGAAGTAAAGAATTTATCTTTGAATATAATTTGAATCAATGAAAATTAAGCTTGCCTCTTTCACTGGTGGTTTAAGGTATCACTCTAGATGGAAAGCTTACCCTGGCTGTTTTCTTGAGTGTGGTCCCACCACATGGATTTGAACAATCCAAGATCTTGGATCAGAAAAGCCTCTGAAATAAAAATGTGATCAATACCCAGATATGCACACTAAAAGACTGAGATTTATATAATGATGCTTCTCTCACGTGTGTGCTACATTTCCTCTTCTATAACCTAAAAAGACGTCTTGAGTTTGTTTTCTCTTTCTCTCTCTTCTCTCTCTCTCCCTCAGAAAAGATAGTGTTTTATGAGGTTACAGCTATGCCATAGCTTCTCATCTTAGTATGCAGAAGATTTCTACATTCCTGGCTGCCAAGGGGAAGAAACTCTCAGCAATCTTTATGCATCATCAAAGCCCTTAGGGAATTGATGGACGAGTGATTGGGTAAGTAGTTGGAGAATATAATTAGGCAGAGAAAGCGCAAGTGTATTCTCTGCTAAATAACTTCTTGTAAAACCATACTGAAACCTGGCCAAAAACAAGACTTTTAATTAGAGTATTGAAGGTGAAAAGTAGGTCAATAATTCCAGCAGAAGCAGCAGCATGTTCAGAGGCATAGAAGTTTGAGGAAACTGCACATAGTTCAGAGGTTCAAACAGTGGAACAAGACTGACCAAAAATTGAAATTAGGATTGATAATTGATCTCGGAACAAGTTTTTCTACCAGAACAAGGCCTAAGGTGTAGAGTGGTGCTGTAGTATGAAAAATCTTAGTTATCGTCCTACATTTTCTTATCCCCATGCAGACTCTATACCCCTACAGAATTTCATGATAATATTTCTACCAGAATCTGAGGTAGGATAGAACATGCAAACAAGAAAGTATAGATTTGATTAAATAAGGGGAAGAGACTGGTAGGGCCAGGATGTATATGTTAATTGCCTCAATTGAGCCATTTTACTATGTAGACATATTTATTTCAAAACATCCTGTTGTACATGACAAATATATACAAGTTTTACATGACAAATAAATAAGAAACCATGCACAGATGTGGGCAGAGTTGGGGGAGTCAAATGTTCACTTAAAGAGATAAAAACTAGAACTGCGCTGTATTTATGTTATAGATTTCAGAATTTCCTCTAAGTAATGGAAGCTCACCAGGTATTTTCAAGTATTTATTTACAGAATAATTACAAAAAGCTTTATGGGAACATAAAGAACTTAAGGAAAATAAATTAAATAACTGCCATGATAAATAAAAAAATAGACAACATGAGTAAGCCATTTCATTAAGGAAGAACTAATGAAATCTGAATAAAAGGTGCAGTGTAGTTAATAATAATACACCAATATTGGTTTATTCATATGACAAATGTACCATAGTAATACAACAATACAGAAAATAGCATAAGGTATAATTATATTCTGCGGTATTCAACATTTCTGACTTTTAATAATAGCCATTCTGATTGGCACGAGATGGTCTCTCATTGTGGTTTTGGTATACACTTCTCTGATTAGTGACGATGAGCACCTTTTTCATGTTTGTTGGCTGCTTGTATGTCTTCTTTTTTGAGAAGGATCTATTCATGTCCTTCACCCATTTTTAAGAGGCCTATTTGGTTTTTGTTTGTTGTATTGTTTAAATTCTAATTACATTTGGGATATTAGACCTTTGTCAGATGCATAGTTTGCAAATATTTTCCCCTGTTATGTAAATTGTTTCCCTTTTTGATAGTTTCTTTTTCTATACAGAAGCACATTAGTTTACCTAGGTCCCACTTATCAATTTTTTGTTTTGTTGAAATTTCTCTGGGGGACTTAGCTAATTTTTTTTCCCCAAGCCAATGTCAAGAAGAGCATCTCCTAGGTTTTGGTCTAGGATTTTTATAGTTTTCAGTCTTACTTTTAAATCTTTAATCCATCCTGTTAATTTTCTTATATGATGAAAAGCAAGGGTCTAGCTTCATTCTCCTGTACTTTGCACCTCAAGAAATTAGAAAATAAAGTACAAACCAACTCCATAGCTAGCAGAATAAAAGAAATAACTAAAATTAGAGAATGACTTAATGAAATTGAGGTGCAAAAATCCATACAAAAGGTCAATGAAACCAATAGTCTTTTAAATAAATAAGATTGATAGACTGCTAGTTAGATTAAAAAATAATTTAAAAAAAAGAGAAGATCCCAATGAGTACAATCAAAAAGGACAAAAATAGCATTACAACTGATCCCACAAAAATACAAAAGGTCCTCAGAGAATACTATGAACAACTGTATGCACACAAATTAGAAAATCTAGAAGAAACTGGTAAGTTCCTGGAACAAAACAATCTCCTAAGATTGAATTAGGAAAACATTTTTAACTTGAATAGACCAATATCAAGCTCCAAAATTGAATCAGTAATTAAAAAAAAAAAAAAAAAAAAAAACAACCTACTAACCAAAAAAAAAAAAAGCCCAGGACCAGATGGATTTGCAGTTGAATTCTACCAGACATATAAAGAAGAAATGACACCAATCCTACTGAAACTATTCCCAAAAAAATTAAAAAGGAAGGACTCCTCCCTAACTCTTTCTATGAAGCCAGCATCAGCCTAATACCAAAATCTGGCAGAGACACAACAAAGAAAGAAAACATTAGGCCAATATCCTGATGAACATAGATGCAAAAATCCTCAACACAATACTAGCAAATCGAATTCAGCAGCACATCAATAAGTTAATTCACCATGATCAAGTAATCTTTGTTCTTGGGATGCAAGGTTGACTTGACATACACAAATCAATCAATTTGATTTGCCATATAAACAGAATAAAAAACAAAAACTATATGATCATCTTAATAGATGCAGAAAAAGTTTTTGATAAAACCCAACATCCTTTCATCATAAAAACCCTGAACAGACTTAGCATCAAAAGACAATACCTCAGAATATTAAGAGCCATCTATGACTAACCCACAGCCAACATGATACTGAATGGGCAAAAATTGAGACCATTCCCCTTAAAACCTCGGACAAGACAAGGATGTCCACTCCCACAACTCCTATTCAACTTGGTACTAGAAGTCCTATCAGAGCAATTAGGCAAAAGAAAGAAAAGTCGTCCAAATAGGGAAGTAAGAAATCAAACTATGTCTTTTCACTGACAATGATTCTATAGTTTAAAAACTCAAAAGACTCTACCAAATGGCTACTAGAACTAATAAACAATTTTAGCAAGGTTTCAGGATACAAAATCAATGTACAAAAATCAGTAAACATTTCTTTTTTTAATTTTTTTATTTATTTAACTTTAGGTGCATACTATATCTGGCATTTCTCCCCATGTTAACATTTCTTCATGCCAGTAATGCCCAGGCTGAGAGCCAAATCAAGAGCGTAATTCCATATACAATATCCACAAAGATAATAAAATACCTAGGAAGGTGAAAGATCTCGACAAGGATAACTACTAAACACTGATCAAAGAAATCAGAGACAACACAAATAAAAAGAAAAACATTTTGTGCTCACGAATTGATATAATTAATGTCATTACAATGGCCATATTGCCCAAAGCAATATACAAACTCAATGCTATTTCTATCAAACTATCAATGTCATTCTTCACTGAATTAGAAAAAAACTATTGTAAAATTCATATGGAACCCAAAAAGAGCCCAAATAGCCAAAGCAATTGTAAGCAAAAACAACGAAGCCAGAGGTATTACCTGACTTCAAACTGTAAGTCTACAGTAACCAAAACACCATGGTACTGGTATAAAAATAGACACATAGGCCAATGGAACAGAATAGAGAATAGGTGTGTGGGATAAAGCCACACACCTACAACCCTGTGATCTTCTATAAAGTAGACAAAAACAGGCAATGGAGAAAGAACACCCTATTCAATGAAGAATGCTTGGATAACCAGCTAGCCATATGTAGAAAAAAAATTAAAAGACCTAAAATGTAAAGATTTTACATAATTTTGAGGGCATACATAATCTAACATAAAAGTTATTATGCCAAGGCTGGTTTCAATATGAATAGGAATTTTGCTGTCACCTGGCAATGCTCTGGAGTCAGGTTCATCTCTCTGTTCTTTGATTCTCTAGGATTAAACAATTGTGCAATATTCTTTCAGTCTTGTTCCCCTTTCAACTTACCAGAACAGCTAGTAATAATAGTGACATAATCAATCATTATATAGTGAGTTCTGACCATAAGTACACATTCTTACTAGAGCTTCATAAATATTGTTTAGTTTTTTTCCAAGAACCCTGTGAGCTGAGTTCTATTATTGTCCTCACTGTACACAGAGATATTGAGAGATTAAGTCATTTGTCCTCTGGCATATGGTGGAGCTGAGCCATGATGAGACCATTTGACTAGAGAATCTATACTTTGGACCTCTCCACTGTACTCTGCTCAATCATCTGGGCTCATACATCGCCTTAAAATGCTATTCACTCCCCACTAGTAGATATTGAGAAACTCTACCATTAGATAGTTAGGTGATCTATTGATGCTTAATGGAAGACCAAAATGGCAAGATGTCTACATTTCCAGGCATATAATGGCACACAGAAAATAACTGTTGAATTAACAAATGGATAATAATGAATGAGGAAATATTAAAAAGATCCAAAAGTCACTAGCAGTTGTTTATAAAAGGAACATCAACATCTTCCAGGAGATGTTTTCTCTAAATTTGGAGTAAATATTATGATGGCATGCTGGTGTCTCTCCAATAATACCTTCTAGTTTCTAGGGCTTTTAGAGAGAGAAATTTGGCAATGGGTGGGTAGGGTCTCCTGGTTTATATTGGCCCATTCACAATGTATACTTTAGAGTTAGGCTATAAATATGCTCATCTTTAGTTCCCATGATGTGTCTTGGAAATATGAAGTCAATAATTCTCCCATGATTTCATGAATCAGACTTGTCTTTGTCTCCTATGAGTTATTTTAGTACCTGAGAGGACCATAAGAGCTGTGAAGAACAGGAAAATCCATCCCAAATATCTATGGGACCCAGGGCAAGAGTACAAATGAAGCCCATGAAACATATGGCTAAAAGCTATACATCAAGCTAACAAAATGTAAATAAAAAATCTTCTCATAGCCTCATAATTACTGGAAGGCCAGTTTCCAATCTAAAATCCTCAGGCGCCTTGAATTTCTGTACCAGAACGTGTCAGCATGAACAGAGCAGGCCTTTGACCCTCAGACCTTCAGTCCACCTCTTCTCCAGTTCCAAATCCCACCATAAGGGGTCTCTCATGTATGAATGTGGGCCCTGAGGCCCAAATGTTCAGGCTTTGTCCACACGCTTTACACACAGGGCCCCTCAACCACCTCTGCAGTCTAGAGGTGCATATACGGTATGGATCACTCTCAGGAGGACAGAGAAGAGGCTCAGGCAAGCTGTGAAAGTGGGCTCATGGTATCTGAACAGGAAACTCTGGAGGACCAGGCACCTGGATAATATCAATCATGTGCAGTCTCAAGAAACAGAAATTTTATCATTTATTAATAAAAAGAATTTTAATATATATAATTGGTTAAACAAAGACAGACTTGAAAATGCAAAGGGGAATACAAAAAGCTTTTGCTTTTCTTAAAATAATGCTACCAATTCCAGCTATCAATGTGACATTGAAAATGATTTGCCAAGACTCTAAATTTTGCTCTTAAAGAACTTCAGAAAAAGGGGATGTTGCAGCCGGCTTATACTCAGAGAAAGGCTGGAGCTCTATGTCCTTGAAACATGCCTGGTAATCCACAGCACCACTCAGATCTTTCTGTTAACTCACACACTACTCTCGGCAGTTTCTTGCACTTCAGGATATTCAAGATACTCTTCAGAATATCATACTGCTCCTCAGGATATTCATCACATGCAAAGGACTCTGAAAATGCTGAGTAGAGTGATGCAAAAGAGGAGAACATGATGTACCAGATATGCCATTCTCACCCTTACTCATACTATTTAAGAGTCCCCCAAATGGCAGCCTAGTTCCTATTCTCTGAGGAGTCCTTCTGCAGCAATATATACATACACACATACATACATATGGCTTCTTAAATATAAAGTCATTAACTCCCAACACAAAAATAAAGACATTTTTATAGCCATGAAATGTTGCAAGGATCCTATGCCAGAGATAGATAACCTTAAATGTAAATGTTTAAGTTAACCCCTTTAGGAATCTTACAGCTCTGAAGCACCTATACAGGTGTTATAGAAATTAAGTAATCTGGCCTGGCACAGTAGTTCATACCTGTAATCCCAGCACTTTTGGAGGCCAAGGCAGGAAGATCACCTGTGGTCAGGAGTTCAAGACCAGCCTGGCCAACGTGGAGAAACGCCGTCTCTATTAAAAATACAAAAATTAGCGGGCATGGTGGTGGGCACCTGTAATCCCAGCTACTTGGATGGCTCAGGCAGGAGGACTGCTTGAGCCCAAAAGATGGAGGTTGCAGTGAGCCAAGATCACACCAGTGCACTCCAGCCTGGGAGACAAGAGTGAGACTATGTCAGAAGGAAGGGAAGAGGAGGGGAGGGGAGGGGAGGAGGAGGGGAAAGGAGGGGAGTGGAGGGGAGGGACAAAGCAATCAATCTGTATAACTGGGATACTCTTTCTGAGGAGAAATAAAATATTAACTTAATTATGTAATTATTATCTTTCTTGATTGATTTCATTTTCTTTTTTTGGTTGGGGGAGATGGAGTTTCACTCTTGTTACCCAGGCTGGAGTGCAATGGCGCGATCTCGGCTCACCACAACCTCTGCCTCCTAGGTTCAAGCAATTCTCCTGCCTCAGCCTCCTGAGTAGCTGGGACTACAGGCATGTGCCACCGTGCCCAGCTAATTTTTGTATTTTTAGTAGAGATGGGGTTTCACCATGTTGACCAGGATGGTCTCGATCTCTTGACCTCATGAGATCTCGGCTGGGCATTATAGGCATGAGCCACCATGCCCAGCCGATTACATTTTTTCTAAGTGGTTGTGGGCAAGTCACTTAACTCTGAGTTCATTCTCAAAAATGAAGTTAGGTAATATTATTTGTACCTCAATACATGTTTGAGATTCGAAGGTAATAACTGTGAGCATCTCAACAATGAGTGCTTTCAACCACAGTTCATTTCTTCCTCCTTTCCTTTAGAGCTTAAAACTCTTAAACATTATGTTCAGTTGAAGATTCAGCTTCTCTACTCGCCCCCACTGTAATTCCACTTAAAGAAAAACTACATGAAATTGGATACCTCTTCTTGGGAAGCCTATACAACAAAATACTAACAGTTTCCATCACCCCAGCACTCCCGGACTTCCTTTCTCCCAAAATAAACTTTGTTAAGAGCATATTACAGTGATGCTTGACTACATTTCTAAGATTTGGGACACTATGGCACACAGTTCCTAGGTAAATACTAGTACATAGGGTGGTTGTTACTGTTTTCAGGCTTGGTTTATAACACAACAAATAAATTCACACTACTTCAGAAGAGGATCTGATGAGACATCAGAAGGAATGTCCTAACATTACGAATCATTAAACTCTGGTGGAATGGAACACAAAAAGAGATATAATTTCTTCTTTCATTTGAATAGAATTAAAAAGTGAAACAAATTGAATAAATGAAGGGTACTTAGAGACATAAAGCTGATCTTTCAAGGTGTCTTCTAACCCTAGCACTCCCTTGTTATCATTTGTGGCCAGTAAATTCTCCTGAGTTCCTGAGTTCTCCTCATTATAGTCAAAAGACATAAGTGGCTTTCTAGAGTGCCACCTATGCTTTTAAACCATAATCAAGAGTGATCCATTATAATCTTTATGCTGTCTTCTCTTTTATACCAAAGTCGTCAATATGGTTTTTACAAATGTACAACATGAGTTAAGAGTGTTCCAAGAAACAGTATGCTTTTCAAATCACCTCTTCCGCTCATTCTTTAGCAAGGCAACAAAATGCCACATGGTTTTATTCTCAGTTTCTTCATAGCTACCTTCATATCAGCATTTCTGAGTGTGTAGATGAGGGGGTTCAACATAGGTGTGATCACTGTGTAAAACACGGAGAATACCTTATCCGCAGAGAAGCTGCGGAAAGGCCTCAAATAGATGAATACACATGGCACAAAGATCAGGCTGACCACTGTCAGGTGGGAGGCACAGGTAGAGAGGACCTTGTTCTGGCGCTGGCAAAAGTGTGTTCTCAGGGTGATCAGGATGATAGCATAAGAGAATAGTAAGACCAAGAAGCAGACAAGAGACAGCAGACCACCGTTGGCTGTCATCAGCACCTCTACCACATAGGTATCCATGCAGGCCAGCTTGGTGACCTGTGGGACATCACAGTAGAAGTTGTCCAGTTCATTGGGGCCACAGAAAGGCAGCTGGATGACTAGTATGACCTGCATGATAGAGTGGATAAAGCCCCCACACCAGCAGGCAAGAACCAACCAAAGGCACAGCTGGGGGTTCATGACTCTAAGGTAGTGCAAAGGGTTACAGATGGCGACATACCTGTCATAGGCCATGACTGTGAGCAGAAACATCTCACTGCCTCCTAGAAAGTGGAGGAAGTAGATCTGGGCCAGGCATCCTGAAAAAGAAATGGTCTTGCTCTGCTGTAGGAAATCCCCTAACATCTTTGGCACAGTAACCCAGCTCAGGCTTAAGTCAATGAAAGAGAGATGACATAAAAAATAATACATAGGAGACTGGAGCAGGTGAGCATTGGCTTGCACTGTTACCACTATCAAGAGGTTTCCCAGGACAATAGCAATGTAAAAAAACAAAAATAGTAAGAAAAGAAATAGCTGCAGCTCCCAAGAAGAGGATAGGCCCAGAAGAACAAATTCTGTCACGTTAGAATCTTGTTCTTTTTTCATCAAACCAAGAATATCAAGTGACCTAGAGAAAAAGAATTAAATCAGAACAAGAGAGATTTAAGATAGACATATATATATTATATATGTATATAATATATAAATAATATAAAAATTATTTAAGCAAGTTCTATGAGGTAGTATAGGCAGTACACTCTTATATTGATAAAACAAGGAACTTTATTTCTTCCAACTCTTTATTCCTCTAATACTCTTAAATTGCATTCACAATAAACTAGAAAGAAAACAATGTCTGGACATGAGGTGATAAGAGCATGCTAATCTTTCCATTTCTTTTAATATACAGAATAATATCCTCTAAGGACAAAAGTTCTGGAATAAAGTAACTAGATCCAGTACCTACCTCCACCATTACCAATGGAGTACTCTCAGGCAAGGAAATAAACTTCTCTGTGTTTTATTCTTTAGTTATTAAATCTAATACAGATTAATAATATCTCCCAAGATTGCTCTGAGAATCAAATGTAATGCCTATGAGCACCATAAAAAAATAACTAGGTGTCTCAAGATGAGGAAATATCTCTTACTCTTCTTTGTATCTACAACACAATACTTACTGCAGAGCATAAGCTCAGTAATTTGTCAAAGCAAAGGAAGAATGTTTTGTAAACAAAAAATTGCTATATTATACAAAGGTTAGTAGTTATTAATAAATATATTAGGAAACAAATCATTTAGAAAGGATTGAAAAAGAGTTCATATTTTTTGTCTTTACTTCCCAGGTCACAGAGATTGGAAAGTTTGTAAAGATGAGGTAAGAAGAAATAGTCTCAATCTTTAAGATTTAGGGAAGCATCAGACTCAGGATGAGTAGGACAATGATTAAAAGATACTAATCACCAAGAAAAGAGACCAAGGGTCATGACCCATATCATGGAAACATGCACAAAAGCCCATCATGATCCTTTCATAAGAAAGAATAATAAGAGAAACCAGAATTGTGTTGCTTCTGGACTTTTCAACAACCATAGGTACATAAGAAAATAAAGGATTTGCTAAGATATTGTTAGATCCATTTTCCCCCACTCTACACTCACACTCATGCCCAGTGTTTGGTGACAGTACCTTAGATTACAAACAGAAAGTCAGAGAACAATGATACATTTCTTCTGTTGAAGTAGTTAAAACTTAGTAGATACCTTTCTGTCTAGGATATTTTTTATCTAGAACCAGCTATAGGCAAAATATGAAGACAAGATTTTATTTTGCATCCCAAGTTACATAATCCATGTTGTTCTTGGTTCTATCAAGTCATTCAGAGAACGTTATCCAATAAAATAATTCATACTAGCTATCAGGTATTTACATAGACAATGCAGAAAAGTACTTAAATTTTAAAAATTAAAACGCTTAATGACAAAAAAACTTTCTCTAGGATGTTATTCCAAGATAAGCCAGTGAGAGAGAGATTTGGTGCTCAAGCCACCTTTGGATGCCTCTGTCACACCATGTTTGTGACCATCCTCTTCATCTGCCTATATAGCCAGGTTCACAGTGCATCTAAATCTATAATCTTATAATTAATAGAAGGAATCACCTCACTTTCTAGAATCAACTGGAAAATAAAACAAAGCAAACAATACAATTTGGGGAAACATTTGCTGTTATATGCATAGCCCTACTTGAGCTCTGCTATATTGAAAATTTTCCAATCTTTTTCTGATGCACCAAAGATTATAAATTTCCATAAGAAAACATCATTTGGATGTTCTTTTCAGTTACCTAAAATGTCTAATTAACAGAGGTCAAGTCTCATTAAAATTATGAATCTAATTTTAAACATATTCTTAGGAAAACTGGAAAAGTCTGAGAAAGAAAAACCAAAGTTATTTTTTTTAATTAAAGAAAGGTTTGCAGAAACCAGAAAACAATGGAAATACATAATCTAACTCACTGTTATAATTTAGTCTCACAATATGACTGAGAAACAATGTAATTATTTCCTAACGGCATAGTATATATACCAAGGGTGTATGGTACACTTGTTATTTCGACCAAACCATATGTTGAGAAAGAAAAGATTGTATTAAAACAGACAATATTAAAGTTAAATAAGTCAGAAGGATAGATTAAATAAGAGAAGAATATGTAAAATATATTATAACCTAAATTACTACAAACCATTTATAAGCCTGAGTTTATGGCCTACTTGTTTAACGATTGACTATTACAGCATTTCAGTACTATAAATACTTTGGACAGTTCCTAGGTGATTACTCTGATAAGATTTTTATTAATAATAGTATCAAAATCTTTACAATTACATAAGACAAAAATAGACAGCCCTGTATGTTCGTTGTTTGCGTTTTAATCAAGGTAAGGGCTAGATTCTGATTATTCCTGGAATTTTTTTAATGACAATAAATTGTCAATCTTTAGACAATATAAAATGTAATACTAAACAATATAGAAAGCGTTCTTTTAGGTTTAATAACATTTCCACTTTTGGTAGAGTCATCTCCCAGCTTGTGTGTTTCTGAAATCCGATTACAGTAAGAAACTAGACCTGGGACTGTTCTGTGAAGAATGAAAAGAACACTATACCCGTCAACATGAAAAAATGTCTACACCCCAAAACTACCCCCAATCACAAGATAATTTCCCTTGTCAAAGCCCTGCAGGGCTTAGAAAACCACATTCAAAAATACTCCATCATCCCATTAGCAGTAAGATCAAGCCCTACCAAGCATTTCGTGTTTCATATCCTAAGAATAACCTAAGAATGTGGAAAAAAATCAATAAAAATATTTTTAAGTACACAAAGTGAGCCAAAGAAATTGAAAATGCTTCATGCAAAATGGAAGTCTTTATGAAAGGGCCCTGCTTGGAGGGAAGAGGACAAACGAAAGCTCCTTAAATAATCCCAGGCTACTTGTGTACAGCTGAGCAGCTAGTCTCTTTTCTTCTAAACAGGGAACCAGAGATGTTTATGAGAAAAATATGAAGCAAAGGAGGAAAGTTTTTCTCCTAGTACTTGCACATGTGTGTGTTTTTAAGCATATAGTATACTATATTTTGCTATCATGTTTGTCTTGCATTTATTTGGCCTGTGTGGAACTAAAAGCATTATTAGAGGAGGAAATTTGACCATCTCAACAACAGAAAATGATTTGCTAGCTGAAGTTTCAATTCTGTGTGAATTTCTTTTAGAGGTATTTGATGCATTTTTAAATTTCTACTGAAAATCAAGAAATGGATACCATTAGTTGAACGTGGTACCCACAGTGGAATTCTCTATTGAGAAAGGAACAATCTTTCTGCTCTAAACTTCTTTGGCCTTGTTTGAAACATTGCATTCTACATGGCACCTGTGGAAAGTAAAGAAGATTTTAGCAAGAAGTTTTAATAATTAAAGAAATGGAAAACAGAATCTAGAAGGGCCTATAGCAGAATTAGGTAGTCTTAAGACAATATTGCCATGAAACCTGTGCCTTCAGTTATGTGAATTTTGTCCTATCTTACCCAAATCTTGCAACTATCTTCTAAGATACCACTAGCCTTAGAATTCCTTGATGCTATAGGAATGTCATTGTTCTGTGAATGTTTCTAAGAGTAAACTTAAAACAATAAAACTCAAATGATCTCTTAAATTTAAAAATAATCAATGCCAGAGTATATAGATAAAAAGAGTGAGGACAAGAATAAACATAAAAATAGCATCAGAGTCAGACAGAGGAGCAGGGAGAGAAAGGGGAGCTTTGAATAGAATAAACATATCTGAGAAACCTACATCTTTGCTTGTCAGAAGTTATGTGTTTTTAAGAAAGGTGTTATCCTCCCATTCATCCTACCAGCTCTCTCTTCACTCTCAGGCCATCAAAATAGGCAATACTCAGATGACCATAGCAGCTGCCCCACACATGCCTTAACTGCTTATTTATAAGCCAAGCCTAGTTGAGGGCTGGCTGCATGAACTGGAAAGATCTCCTATCCCTAGGACTCTGGCTGTGTCTGAGGTTTTTATGGTTCTTACAACATTGCTTAGTTTAATGAGCCCTGGGATTCCCTAGGCTGCTGCTGTTTGAGTGGTATTAAATTTAGTTCTTGCTAGAAAGCTGACCTTGGGACCTGCAGGCTCTGAAGCAGTTAGACCTGTTCCATAACAGATCCCACTTGTTTTATCTACTTTGGATTGATTAATTTGTAATTTGCCATTGATTTATTTGTATATGCCATCTATTTTTCATGCCTCAGTCTGTACTGAAGAAGATTCTCTCTGGTTTTTATCTCAATCATGCTCCTTGAAGTGGCAGAAGCTGAAGGATAAATATGATATTTATCTCTGAAATAATTCCAAGGATAGCTTGTTACTTATCCTTTAAGGTAATATAGAGTCTTGATACAACACCTGATTTCTTAAATCCTCAAGCAGCTTACCTATTGGCATCTATTCATTGATTGTATCCAGAAAACACAGCTGTTGTCATTAGTAATTAAATTTGTTTATAGACTGTGACTGTCAAAGTACAATTTTTAAATATCATAAAACATAATTCTCAAACAAGTAATGAACACATGTCAAAAAGGGTATTTAACTAATTAATGAGGGGTAACAGGATAACAAAGCCAATTCAAAAAAGAATATGAAAAGTGTGATTTTACATTTCAGAGCACAAATTGAACACTAAAATAAAATTATTAAATTAGACACAATCCAATTAATGTCTTATGACACAGGTTTACCTATATAACAAACTTGCACATGTACCCCTGAACTTAAAAGTTAAAAAATATCATCAACATGACAAAAAGATTAATATTCTTTCATACAGCTCTAAAAAGGGACAATATGACCTTAATCTTTGGGACTACCTTTTCTACCACACTAAAAAGGTACAGTTTAGCAGTTTTCTATAACATCTAGCTATACATAATTATACAATGTCTGAGATTCCATAAATCATATAGTAAGTTAAACAAAATCACATTTGCTAGAGAGTCTGATAACCCGTAGCTAGGCTTGCTAAACAATGTTTTTTGTTTTGTTTTGTTATATTTTATTTCTGTGGGTGCATAGTAGGTGTATATATTTATGGAGTATGAGATATTTGGGTACAGGCATACAATACATAATAATCACATCATGAAAAATTGGCTATTTATCCCCTCAAGCATTTATCCTTTGTGTTACAAACAATCCAATTATATTCTTTTGGTTATTTTTTAAAGGTACAGTTAAATCACTATTGACTATATTCACCCAGTTGTGCTATCAAATACTAGATGTTATTTATTTTTTATATTTTTTGTAGACATAACCATCCCCATTTTTCCCCATCCCACACCTACACTATCCTTCTCAGCTTCTGGTAACCATCATTCTACTCTTTATCTGCATGATTCGATCGTTTTAAGTTTTAGTTCTCACAAATAAGTGAGAAAATGGGAAGTTTGTTTATCTGTCCTTGGCTTATTTCACTGTTAAGTGATCTCCATTTCATCCATTTTGTTGCAAATGATCTCATTCTTTTTATGGCTCAATAGTACTCTATTGTGTGTGTGTGTAAATATATATATATATATATATATATATATATATATACACACCACATTTTCTTTATTCATTCATCTATTGATGAAAACTTAGGTTGTTTCCAAGTCTTAGCTATTGTGAACAGAGCTACAATAAAAATGATAATGAAGATAACTCTTTGATATGCTGGTATTCTTTCTTTTGGATATATATCTAGCAATGAGGTTGCAAGATCATAAAGTAGCTCTATATTTAATTTTTGGGGGAACCCCTAAACTGTTTTCCTTAGTGATTGTACTAATTCACATTCCCACCAACAGAGTCTGAGAGTTCCTTTTTCTCCACATCCTCACCAGCATTTACTGTTGCCTGTCTTTAAGTAAAAGCCATTTTCTGGGGTGAGATGATCTCTCATTGCAGCTTTGATGTACATTTCTCTGATGATCAATGGAGTTGAGCACCTTTTTACATATCTGTTTGCTATTTATATTGTTTTCTTTTGAGAAATCTCTGTTCAGATCCTTTGCCCATTTTAAAATTAATTATTAGAGGGGTTTTTCCCCCTGTAGAGTTGTTTCCTTATATATTTTGGTTGTTAATCCCTTGTCATATGGGTAGTTTGCAAATATTTTCTCCCATTCTTTAAACTGAAATTTCACATTGTTGATTGTTTCCTTGGATGTGCAGAAGCTTTTTAGCTGGATGTGACCCACTTGTCCATTTTTGCTTTGGTGGCCTGTGTTTGTGGAGTATTTCTCAAGAAATCTTTGCCCAGACCAATGTCTAGGAGAGTTTCCCCCAATATTTTCTTTTAGTGGTTTATTTGAGGTCTTAGATTTAAGACTTTAATCCATTTTGATTTGATTTTTGTATATGCCAAGAGATAGTGGTCTAGTTTCATTCTTCTGCATATGGATATCCAGTTTTCCTAGCACCATTTATTGAAGAGATTGTTCTTTCCCCAATATATGTTCTTGGCACTTTTGTAGAAAATGAGTTCACTGTTGATGTATGGATTTGCTTCTGGGTTTTCTATTCTATTCCATTAACCTATGGGTCTGTTTTTTATGCCAGTGCCATGCTGTTTTGGTTACCATAGTTCTACAGTATAGTTTGAAGTCAGGTAATGTGATTCATCCCATTTTGGTTTATTTGGTGTATTTATTTATCTCTGGCTATTCTGGATCATTTGGGGTTCCATATCAATTTTAGGATTTTTTTTATTTCTGTGAAGAATGACATTGGTATTTTGATAGAGATTGAATCTGTAGATTGTTTTTAACTTAATCAAGTCATATTAACATTTTAACAAGGACTCTTTCAAATTATGATCCTGAAATACTTTCCATTTCTTTGTGTCTTCTTTAGTTTCTTTTATCAATGTTTTATAGTTTTCATTGTAGAGATCGTTCACCTGTTTGGTTAATTCCTAGGTATTTAATTTTATTTGCAGCTATCATAAATGGGATTACTTCCTTGATTTTTCAGACAGTTCACTATTGACATATGGAAATGCTGCTGACTTTTATATGTTGATTTTGTATTCTGCAACTGTACGAAAATTATCAGTTGTAGTAGTGTTTTTGTGAAGTTTTTAGGTTTTTTCAAACATAAAAATCACATAATCTGCAAACAAGGATAATTTGACCTGCCCTCTTCCCCTCTTCCTTTCCAATTTGGATGCCTTTTATTACTTTTTTTTTTTTTTTTTTTTTTTTTTGAGACAAGTCTTGCTTTGTCACCCAGGCTGGAGTGCAATGGTACAATCTTAGCTCACTGCAATCTCCACCTCCTGCGTTCAAGCAATTCTCCTGCCTCAGCCTCTCGAGTAGCTGGAACTACAGGTGCATGCCATCACACCTTGCTAATTTTTTGTATTTTCAGTAGAGATGGGTTTTCAGCGTGTTAGTCAGGATGGTCTTGATATCCTGACCTTGTGATCCACCCACCTTGGCCTCCCAAAGTGCTGGGATTACAGGCGTGAGCTACCACGCTCAGCCCCTTTTCTTTCTTTTGTCTGATTGCTTTAGCTAGGACTTCTAGTACTATAGTAAATAAAGTGGTAAAAATTGGCATTCTTGTTGTGTTCCAGATATTAAAGGCTTTCAGTTTCTCTCCATTCAGCATGATTCTAGCTGTGGGTCTGTCATATTTGGCTTTTATTATGCTGCAGTTTGTTCCTTCTATTCTCAGTTTTTTGAGAATTTTTATGGTGAATGGATGTTAAACTTTATCAAATGCTTTTTCAGCAGCAACTGAAATGATCATATGGTTATTGTCCTACATACTGTTGATATTGTGTATCATATTGATCGATTTACATATATTGAACCATTCTTGCATCCCTGAGATAAATTCTACTTTGTATGTCATCATTTATTTGTGGGGGCTAAAAACTAAAACAATTGAACTCATGGAGATAGACAGTTGAAGGATAGTTACCAGAAACTGGGAAAGATAGTGATTGGGGGAATGGGCAGGCAGGTGGGGATTGTTAATGGATACAAAAAGTAGAAATAATAAATAGAATCTAGTATTTAATAGCACAACAGGGTTACTGTAGTCAATCATAATTTAATTGTACATTTTAAAGTAACTGAAATAGTGTAATTGAATTGTCTGTAACCCAAAGGATAAAAATGCTTGAGGGGAATGGATATCCCATTTACCATGATGCGATTATTATTTATTGCATGCCTGCATCAAAGTATTTTATGTACTCCCTAAATATATGCACTTACCACATACATATAAAACTTTAAAATAAATTTTTTTAAAAAAATGGAAAAAAACTACAAGGCAATAACTTGATCATAGATGCAAAAATTCTCAACAAAATACTAGCAAACTGAATCCACAACACATTAAAAAGACAGTTCACCACAACCAAGTGGATTTTCTTCCAGGAATGCAAGAGTGATTCAGTATACACGAATCAAAAAGTGTGACACATTACACTAATAGAATAAAAAATAAAAACTATATGATCATTTTAATGGATGCAAAAAAAGGCATCTGATAAAATTATTGCTTCATGATAAAAATTTAACAAATTTAGGCATAGAAGGAGCATACATCAACATAATAAAGGCCATATATGAGAACCCACAGCTAAAATCATGCTGACTTAGGAAAAACTGAAAGTTCTACTAAGAACTGACAAAAAGACAAGGATGCTCACTTTCACCACAGCTATTTAATAGAGTACTGGAAGTTTTGACCAAAGAATCAGCAAGAGAAAGAAATAAAAGGCATTCAGATTGGAAAAGAAGAAATCAAATTGTTTCTCATTGCAGATGACATGATCTTATCTATAGAAAAACATAAAAACATTATCACAACAACTCTTGGAAGTGATAAATGAATTCGGTAAGGTTGCAGAATACAAAATCAACATACAAAAACCAGTAGCACTTTTTGTGGTAATAATCAACTGTCTGAAAAAATTCAATATAACAATCTTATTTACAATAAAAAATAAAATTCTTAAGAATTAATTTAACCAAGGAGGTGAAAGACAGCTACAATAAAACCATAAAACATTTATGAAAAAAACTGAAGACAGAAATAAATGGAAAGATAATCCTGCATTCATGGATTCAAATAATTAACATTGTTAAACTATTCACACTACCCAAAACAATCTACAGATTTATCAAAATGCCAATGGCATTCTTCACAGAAATAGAAACAACGATCCTAAAATTTGTATGGAACTACAAAAGACCTGGAATAGCCAAAGCAATCTTGACCCAAAAGAGCAAAGTTGGAGGCATCACACTGCCTGACCTCAAAGTATACTATAAAGCTATAGTAACCAAAACAGCATGATGCTGGCATAAAAACAGATGCATAAACCAATGGAATAGAATACAGAGCCCAGAAATAAATCCACAGGTGATATACAGTCACCTAATATTTTGACAAAGCTGCCAAAACACACAACAGGGAAAGGACAGTCTTTTCAATAAATGGTATTGGGAAAATTGAGTATCTATATGCAGAAGAATGAACTTATACCCTTATACCATATATAAAAAATCATCTAACAACAGTTTAAACACTTAAATATATGACCTAAAGCTGTAAAACTACTATATGGGAAAACATAAGGGAAAAACTACACAACAGTGATGTAGGCAAAAGCTAAGGCAAGAAAAACAAAAATAGACAAATGAGATTACATCAAAATAAAAAGCTTCTGCTAAAAAAGAAACAACAGAACCAAAAAATGACCTACAGAATAGGAGAAAATATTTGCAAGCTATATTTCTTATAAAGGATTAATATTCAAAATATATAATGAACTCTATAGCAAAAAACACCACCACCACCAAATAATTCAATTTAAAAGTGGGCAAAAAAACCTGACTAGACATTTCTTAAAATATGACATGTAAATGACCAAAAAGCATATGAAAAAATACTCGGCATCATTCATCAGATAAATGCAAATCAAAATCACAATGAGATAGCATCTCAGTCCAGTCAGAATGTTCATGATCAAACAGACAAAAGATGGCAATGGTTGGTGAGAATGCAGAGAAAAGGCAACATTTATACACTGTTGGTGGTAATGTAAATTAGTACAGTCATTATGAAAAACAATATGGAGGTTCCTCAAAAAATTAAAAATATATATAGCATATGATCCAGCAATCTCACCACTAGTTACACATTTAAAAGAATTGAGTCAATACATCAAAGAGATATCTACAGCCCCATGTTTATTGCAGATATCTGCAACCCCTTCATTATTTCACAATCATCAAAATATGGAAGTAAACTAAGTGTCCATCAGTGGATGAATAGATAAAGAAAACATGATATAGATACACAACAAAATACTATTCAGCCATAAAAAGAATGAAATCCTGCCGTTTGTGACATGGATGAACCTGTAGTACATTATGCTACGTGAAATAAACCAGGAACAGAGAGACAAATACTGCATGATCTCAGTCATATGTGTAATCTAAAAAGTTGTTCTCATAGAATTAAAGAGTAGCATGGTGTTTATAAGAGGTTAGAGTGGTTAGTAGGTGGGGGTTAAGGGGAGATATTAATCAAAGGATACATAATTAAAATTAATGATATAAATAAATTTCAACAGCAAGGTGACTATAGTTAATGATGATACATTGTATTCCTGAAAAATGTGAAGAAAGTAGATTTTACGTGTTCACATCACAGAAATAACAACTATGTGAAGTAATAAATTTGTTAATTATTAGATTAACAAGTTAAATTTAACCATTCTACATTTATATGTACTTAAAAACATCATATTGACTCAATAAAATCATAGAATGTTATCTGTCAATTCTAAATAAATATTTAAATAACAATGCTACTCGGATATTATATTAAAATTTTGTTTAATAAAAAAACTTCTAGAAAATAAAGTAGAATATTTTTATTACTTTGAAATAATATAAAGATTAGTTATAAAAAAAACTTGATTCAATATTTGGATAATCCTGTCGACCTGCACATGTACCCCAGAACTTAAAGTATAATAATAATTTTAAAAAAAGATTGCAGAAGGGAATATATACCATGTCAGAAATTAGATTGTACTAGAAATGTGCAATTGTATTTTTAAAAATATTAAGACTATCTATTCATTTAAAAAAACATATGATAATGGAAGACAAGCCACATGGATGGTAGAAAAATTTTGCAATATATATAATTGACAAAGATTTATGTTCAAAATATATTTTTAAATCTTTAAAGCAATAACAAATTCAAAATGGAAAATTGTGTAAGCCTCTTTTAAAGTCATTTTAAAAGAGTATATCTAAATAGCCCATGAACACAGAAAAATGTGTTCAACCACACTATTTATTAAGGAAATGTAATTTAAAACTGCAATAAGACACTACTATATATCCCACAAAAAAAAATTCTTTAAAGAAGTGACACAACCAAGATCTGGCAAAAGATAGAATACTGGGAATTGTCATATATGACTTCTGACAGTGTAAATTTGGGTAAAATTTTCAAATATTCTTTGATATTACCTGCTAAAGATGAATATGTATGCATTCCCTAGGATCCAGTAACTCATATTTATAAGGCATAGATTTTTGCAACTTTACACCAAAAGATATGCATAATACTACTCATAGCAGCATTATTCCTAACAGCTGAAAACTGGAAACAATTCAAATGTCCCAGTAACAATAGGGTGGATACCTGTCCTATATGCATTCCAAGGACTATTATACAGCAATGAAAATAAATGAATTATAATCATATGAAAAGCCACAGCTAAATATTCACAAATATAATTATGAATAAAATAGTCCAGGCATAAAACATATGATGTATGATTTCATTTATGTGTGTTTCAAGAACAGGTAAATTGATAGTATTAGAAGGATAGTAGTTACTTTGGAGAGAGAAGCATTCACCAGAAGACTCACAAGGAGGCTTCTGAGATACTACATAATATCCTATTTCTTCCACCCAGGTGGTGGTTAAATGGTTATGTGCACTTTTAATAATTCAGTAAGATGTATAATTATGTGTATTTTTAGGTATAATATTTTAATAACACACAAAAATACCTTAAGCCGTATAATTTTACTTTCTGCTCAACCCCTCCACTGACCCTTTCCTACAGTGAAAGCCAAAGTGTTTATAATCCCCTGCAAGACCCTAAATAATTTGCCATCACCCTGGTATCTCTGCCATCATGTCCTACTACTGTCCCCATTGTTTTCATTGCTATAGCCACACAGGACTGCTTGCTGTTTCTCTAATGTGTTAAGCTTTCTTCTGCCTTTAATTTCTACAGTTGACAGTTTTGCCTGGAATGCATTTTCTCCAAATAGCCCATAGAGTTTGTTCTCTCATTTTAAGACACTGCTTACAAGTCACTTTCTCTGTGAAGCTTTCCTATTACTCTATTTAAAATCATTATCTCCCATTCTAACATTCTCTCCTCAATCTATGCTTCTTTTTCCTCCATATTATTTTCTAACATACTGTGTAATTATCTCATTAATATTATTTATTTTATTTCCACATAATGGTGAAGGCAGAAGTTTTGGAATTGTTTTCTACAATAGGATCTGAAACAGTGTTTAGGCATACAGCAGGCATTCAGTAACTATTTGTGGAATAAGTAAATGCCAATTAAATTTATTGTGTTTATGTAAAAGTCAACTCAAATATCTCTAATAAACTCTGCAGGTACAAATATTTGATGAGCAGAGAACGATTTCTTCTTCTTCAAAATAGATGTAGTCTTATGGTAAAACTTACCACTGTAACTATAATGACAATCCCTTTTACTACTTAACTACTTAAAATTATTCCTCAGAAAGCTTTGACAATACATGGACACAAAAGAAAAAAGAAAAGATAAAATCTACTACATTTTCACTATTCTTTAGGGGATAGTAAGAACTGGCTTTCGATTGTGAAAATTCAGAATGAGATCCTCTTTTGAACAAATGCTATCAAATAATTACAAGAGAGACAGAGCTCCAAGTCCCAAAAGGCTACGATGCAAGTAAACAGATGTATATAATACACTCACTCATGCTTGCACTTTGACCATTAACATGCCTTAAAGGCGGGAGAAATCTTTTAGGGTTTACTTTTGGCAACCCGTGATAGATTACGAACAGGATCATGCCATTTCTTGGAAGTTCTTCACATGTCTTTGGCTCTGTGGAAAAATATTTTATCTCCTGTCCCTGACCTTCTCAGCATTCATTCAAAGAGAGAGTGGGAAGTATATAACATGTAAGTCACCCAGGTTTTTGTGTTTTTTTTTTTTTTTTGCAAAAAAATAATAGAAAATGTTTTCTTCTTGTCATTGAGAAATCTAAAAGTATATCTCAGAATGAAATGCTGGCAAAGAATGAAGCTGAAAAATATGTTTTTCTTCTTGTTTCCCTAAATTCTGGAGGATATTTTCCATTTATGGTTCATATCTCTTTAAAATACAAATAGCCACATATACAAAAAGCATAGAATTTCAAGTGAAGATGTATACTAACCGATGAATTGCTGGAGACGGGTATATTTTGGTAATTTTTGTTGCTTGGTGAGTAGAAGAAATAGGGCATATTTCTCTTTCCAGTGATATTTTCTTTCTCAAGCCCAAATACTGATTTTTCAGTTCCATTACATTAATAAGACTTGGTATTATACAAATTAGTTATTGTTTAAGAAACAAAAATCTTCATCTGGTATGACTTTTTCTTGTTTTTGTTGTTGTTACGTGGGCTAGAAGTTAACCAAAGAGTAATCAGGGAAAAATCTTCACGTTTCAGATTTGCCTAGACAGGAAAGGCCTCAGGGAACCACCACAGTGAGATGCAAAATAACAAAAGTCAAAGGAAGAAAAAGGAACATGTGGAGGAAAGCAGTGAATAAAAAACATGGAAACTTTCATAATATAAACTCGATCTGCCTTTCTTATTTTTCTGCAGCTGACCTGACCATGGTTAACAAATAACAAGCACATTGAACTTGGCCACAGTCACTCAGACCAGCTGTTCTCCCTAAGGTCAATGCCATAGTGGGCACAGGTAGTTCATATATTCACCTGGAAGCATATAAAAATATTTAGTCAGAGCAATTTAAGGGCCAAAGTATGGCATACTTCCTCACAGCGTATAGGATATCCAACTGCCTAAAAATAAAAGAATGCATTTTTGTGCTAAACATTGGTAGACATGTGAAACAGCATAAAAGACCATATATCCTCTAATGACAGAGGTCTTTTTCATTACCACTTTAAAACATCACAAGTAACCTGGAGTAGCTGAAATTGAAAGTAAATATTAATTTGTGCCCTGGGATGACACTACATTGAGAAAGAGTATTTTTAAATATCTTCAGTATGTATTTTATTTTTATATCACTAACAAATCATAGTGAATCAGGTGTTCATAGTACTGTTCAAAGAACTCCATACCCAGATAAATATAGTATCAATAATGCAGGTAAACAGAAGAAAGAGTAGGCTAATTGTATATAGGTAATTTATTGGAATCACGAAAGTTTGCATGCCCAGTCTCAAGTCTAGTGTTCTTAGCAAGAAAAAGAAATTCTCCCCAATTCATATTTCCCTGCTGTCTATAGTTGTGATTTATTAAAATAAATCTGTTTAGGAGTTGAGTCATAAAGTCACAGTTTTGTGTTTAAACAAAAGTCTAATTGTTTACTACTTTATAATATACATGGTGAAGAATTTTGGTGTTTCCAAGAAGAACCAGCGTGCTCCATTTCATGTTTCAATGACCTCTGTCATCTCCATGTCTTCCAGACTAATGAATGTGTCCAGCATAGAAACTATCAACTTCGTTAGCTACTTTATCCTCATGGGTTTTCCCTCAAGTCCAGAAATGCAGCTCCTCTACTTCAGTCTTTTCTCAGTAGCCTATACTCTTACCCTGATGGAAAATGCAGGCATTGTCTGTTCTGTGTGGTGGGACCAGCACCTTCACACTCCCATGTATATCCTCTTGGGAAATTTCTGTCTCCTAGAAATATGTTATGTTACTACAACTGTTCCTAAAATGCTGGCCAACTTCCTCTCCACAAGCAAGTCCATCTCATTCATGAGTTGTTTTGCACAGTTCTACTTCTTCTTCTCTTTTGGGTACGATGAGGGCTTCTTTCTTTGCATCATGGCCTTTGACAGGTATCTTGCCATCTGCCGCCCTCTACATTATCCACTCATCATGACTAAACAAGTATGCACTGGCCTCATCATCTTTGCATGGTCATGTGGGTTTGTAATCTTCCTAACTCCAGTTATTCTCATTTCACAGCTATCCTACTGTGGTCCAAATATTATCAACCATTTTGTCTGTGATCCTGTCCCATTGATGATGTTGTCCTGTTCTGAAGACATTATCACCCAGCTCATTTACTCCACATTCAATTCTATCTTCATGATTGGCACCTTTCTCTTTATCCTTTGTTCCTATGCTCTGGTGATTCTGGCTGTAATGCGGTTGCCCTCAGAGGCTGGCAAACGAAAGGCTTTCTCCACTTGTGCTTTTCATTTGGCAGTTGTCACCTTGTTTTATGGCTCTATTATGGTGATGTATGTTAGTCCTGGGTCAGGACACCCAGTAAAAATGCAAAAAATCATTACCTTGTTTTATTCTGTGATAACACCTCTCTGCAATCCTCTAATATATAGTCTCAGGAACAAAGAGATGAAAGATTCTCTGAAGAAAATCTTCAGGACTGGAAAAGGTGTGAATAAAATATAAATGAGACAATTTCCATTTATAAAATATAACTTTAATTAGACGTGAATATTTGTCTACAAATTCATTGTTTTATTTAAGAACTGCTATAATAATAACTCATTAACATCTTAAACGCCACTCACCACAATTTGCAATACTGTGGTCTTAAGAAGAATGTTTCAACAGTGAATTAGATTTTGTGTTGAAATGAATAAAAAGTATATAAAATTCTATGTCTAAGCTAGTCAGAACCCCTATATGTAATTCAACTTTTTAAAAAGAATACAGATATCCTTTTTGTATTACTGAGCTAAAGTAATTGATAACACATGTAACAGATAATATAGACTGCTCTCACAATTAACACTGTAATCCAGTAATTGTGCACTAAGAGATACTGACTGAAAAAAAGCCAAGTTTTAAGAAGTCCGGCTTGTCAAAATGTAGCAAATGGTCCTTACATTATGGAAATAGACTAATAGCCTTAGTTTGATATTTAGTGTTTTTTTTTTCCAGAAAGTACACAAAACAAAAATTAGGAATTTAAAGCGGATTCGTTACCTGGAATATAGTATAGATAACACCTAAAGAAAAAGGTGAGCACTGCTCAGGATACAGCTTGCTTTGTTGTAAACTCAGTTTAAACATAGGTTTTGATATCATAATTAGTTTAGCATTAATACTGTGTAACTTATTTGAGTACTGCTGGGCAGTACTAAAACAAAATTCTTAAAATCCATTTTATAAATATTTGACTAACAGATTGCTTTGATTTTGATTTTTGTTTGGTTCTACAGCCATTTTTTTTTCAAATACCAATCTCAAAAACATAATGAAAAGGAATCGCAATATGAAATGTAATTTACAGAATTTTAATTTCTAAGCCCTCATAGTGCAGTTTTTGTGTCATAAAGAACCTGAGTTGAGAATATTTTCTGGATTTGAAAGGCAGGAGTTATGTGAGTTCTGGAGGAAAGAGTGGCTGTTTTATTATACTTCACATGTGAAATGTAAATTAAATAGCTAAATACTTGCCTGGAAAACTCTTTTATACAGGAAGAAAATATGAACAATTTAGAACTTCATTCAAACTAACTTCAACGGTGGGCTCTCTTTAAAGTGCTGATAAATGTAACACTGAGTTTCACCTGTCCATGCCAGTGTTCTCTTTCTTAATTACATGAGAAAAAAAAGGGATAGAAATTCTTTTTTTTTAAGCTGGAGAGCTTACTTTTATTCTTGCAGTTTTATACTAGGAAGTCAACATTTAATTTAATAAGCCATTGTCCACAATTGATTAAAAATGTTTAATCCTTCAATTGTACATCAATATCCTATGACTCCAAATTTTATTTATCACTCTTTCAAGTCTGAAGAAAATGATTAATTTACTAAGTTCCACAGACAGTACGTCCCACTGACAATATGTCCTACTGACATAACATTTAGTACGATATCCTACGGTCATATTAGAATTAAGGACAGCCAGTATCAAACTGGCCTGAAACCTGATTGTGTTCCTGGCTCAGAATACCTGTAGCAAATCTGTAAATCCACACCAAGATACAAAATTAAACTAGGGTGTGTATATCTTATAAAAAACTTTTCACAGTAAAAATCAACATTGAAATTTTATCAAACTCCAACATTATGATTTTTTAATCCAATTAAGCTTTCAAAATGCCTGATTAGCTGTGAATTAATTATAAATAACTTCATGTCGTTTGCCCAGCATTTCAAAATGGTTATGGAATACAGCTTTTAAAGTGTCAAAGTATGCTATACATATTGCACTTTTCTGCTAGTCTGGGCTAGTATCTTCCATGACAAGATCCTCAAACTATTGAATAAAATACACTTTTAAATCAATATAAGTACTTCATTAATTTCCCTGAAATTATCAACATCACTACCAAAATCTTCCAGGATTTTGTAAGATTTGATTCCTTAAATACAGTTTTAAAGTTAAACTTATGGAGGAGAAAAAAAACCCTCATATACGGACTATAAATTCTACATCATTTTTTGGTCCCTCAATCACCAAAGAGAATTTTAAACAAATTATGCTTCATGTTTCCTGGCTTAATAAAAAGCTACAATTTCTATTATCCAAATTAAGAAATATTATACTAATCAAAAGCTATTAATTTTGAAATGTTTATGTATGTCTGTCTGTAGGTCCCCTTAGAACCTTTCCAAACATTTATAATCAAGAGATTTTAATCAGTTATGTACTAGAATCATATTAGATAAAGAAAAACTTATTTTGCAAAAATAAAATCACTTTCCAATATGCTTGACAGAAACGAGATATTCATTTTCATTTGTGTTCCACTGAAGACATTACTGAAATCTGTCCAATGGTTTATTTCCAAGTGGTCCACTGTGGAATTCTTTGGAATGTTTTAACATTGGCTGTAGCTAGAGTTCTGACTTCCATTTGGACTCTGCTCTCCTTCACTGTTTGGAGGTGGTTTTGGTTTTGGCATCTTACTAAGAATAGTTGCCACCTCTTTTCTTTCATCGAAATTCTTCCACTGTTCATACAGTTTTAAAATAACCCTGATTATTTTCAAAATCTTTTCCATATCCACAGAAAGCTCAACAAACCATTGCCTGACATCTTTCTGTTGTACAACACAGGCTAATGTAGGCAAGCTAAAGCTATCATGAAAGGAGGATACAGTAGGCAAAGTTCCATTCTGTAGGTATCATTCACTATCCTCCATGCAAGAGGAAGCAACATGTCTTTTTGGTCCACGTCCTGCACATGCTGGAGCAAAGGTCTATAAGGATGTTACACTATCAAGCAACAATCCATTAGTTCTAACAGACAGAATTCACATTCTAATATATGATTCATCCTATAAGGAAATTCCTTTGGAAAGGCATATGAAAATCTGGTTTTTAATACAGAAGTAGCAGCAGCAGTCAATCTTGTATTTGAAACTACTCCAAATTCCTCAACTTTGGATGCCAAAAACACACATGTAGGATCCATTAATACAGGATCTATACTTTTCAGAGAATACCTGGCATAGAATCTCTTGAAATATACCATAGCAGTGACAATAACTTACTGTCTTAATTTAAGATGTTCACCTAATGCTTGGATAACATTTGTAAAAAATATTTGTAACTTCCAATATTCTTCTTCCGAGAGAAACTTTAAATCTTTTTGGCGCTCCTTCAACAGATCTTATCCAAAATCCATTGCAAATAGTGGGAGCTCTGCCAAAAGTTCCCTGCTATGGAACATAGCTTGCCCTGATTAAAAAAAAAAAAAAAAAAAAAAAAAAAAAAAGCACCAGCCAGCGGGGCGGCCCGTGGATCAACCGTAAACCCAGCCCATCTGGTAACTGCACTCCTCGATCAAATCTAGGGATAAAAATTCTTAATAAAATGTAATGTCAATTATTATAAACATGTACAGTGCCCATATTTGTAATTGTCTTCAAATTAATCATTACTCAATTTTATCTTGCCAATATTAAATACTATCTCATACTGAGCTTGCTGGCACTTGATAGAATTGAAAACTATTTGATACAGTAAAAAGCATTTCTATGAGATACAGTTATGCCTTTATTGTGACAATATCTCTTCCTTTGTTATGATATCTTACCTATGGCTTCATGGTGAGAAAGAGATTTCATACAACCAGCTAATAAAAGAGGAAAGAGCCTCAGGCTTGGCTCACAAATGGATTGTCTGAATGTTTACGTGGCAAGAAAAAAATTGACTAATGCTGCAGCTTAATGCCTCTCAAGGGTAGTCATAGACTAATGGTGGAGGAAATCCTCATAAACCAATGATTTGGGAGCAATATACCTAGTTGTCCACTTTGAATGTTAGGAGAAATAGCTTGCTATGCAAGGTAAGAATATGTGTAGAATAATGATTGTTATAGAAAGCTTCACTAAATTTCTAGAAACAACCTCCCAAGACTGAATCCTGGAGAAATTAAAACCCTAAAAGATGAATATTAAGTTCTAAAATAGAAGCAGCAATAAATATCTACCAATCAAAAAACATAGACCAGATGGTTTCACAGCCAAATTCTACCAGACATACAAAGAAGAGCTAGTACCAATTCTACTGAAACTATTCCCAAAAATGAGGGAATGAAATCCTCCCTAACTCATTCTATGAAGCCAGCATCTCTTTGATACCAAAACCTGGCAAGTGAAAGTTTACAGCTACAAGTGCCTACACCAAAAAAGTAGAAAAATTTAAAATAACCTAGTGATGTATCTTAAAAAACTAAAAAAGCAAAAGAAAACAAATCCAAATTATTAGAAGAAAATAAATAATAAAGATCAGAGTCGTAATAAATGAAACGGAAACAAAGCATACAATATAGAATATCAACAAAGTGAAAAGTTTGTTTTTTGAAAAGTTAAACAAAATCAACAAAACTTTACCTAAGAAAAAAAGAGAAAGATCCAAATAAATAAAATTGAGACATAAAACCAAGACTGCAGAAATTAAAAGGATCACTTCCAACCATATGCCAATAAACCGGAAATTCCAGAAAAAATAAATTCTTAGATACATGCAAGCTGCCAAATTTGAGCCATGAAGAAATTCAAAACCTGAACAAACCAATAACAGGTAATGAGATTAAAGCCCTAATAAAAAGCCTCACAGCAAAGAAAGCCCATGACATGATGCCTTCTCTGCTGAATTTTACCAAACATGTATAGAAGAATTAATACCAACTCTACTTAAACTATTCGAAAAAAATAGAGTAACATGGAATACATCCAAATTCATTCTATTAGGCCAGTATTACCCTGATACAAAACCAGAATGAGACACATCAACAAAAGAAAACTACGGACTGATATCCCTGATGAACACTAATGTAAAAATTCTCAACAAAATACTAGCAAACGAAATCCAAGAGCACATTAAAAAATTAATTCACCATGATCAAGTGAGTTTTACTCCAGAAATGCTAGGATGGTTCAACATATGTAAATCAATGAATGTGATTCATCACATAAACAAAGTTAAAAACAAAAACTATAGGATCATTTCAATCAATGTTGAAAAACACAACCATAGGATAGGAGAAAATATTTGTAAACTATACATCTGAAAAGAGATTAATAACCAGAATATATAAGGAGCTCAAACAACTCTATAGGAAAAGTCTGATTGTCCAATTTAAAAATGGACAAAAGATCTCTGTCAAAAAAAAAGACATATAAATGGCAAACAGGCATGTGAAAAGGTGCTCAACATCATTGATGATCAGAGAAATGCAAACCAGCGCTAAAAGAGGAATCACCTAACCCCAGTTAAAATGGCTTATATCCAAAAGACAGGCGGTAAGAAATGCTGGCTAGGATGTGGAGAAAAGGGAACCCACTCTTGATGGGAATGTAAAACCTGTACAGATAACAGTTTGGAGGTTTCTCATAAAAACTGAAAATAGAGCTACTATATGACCCAGCAATGCCATTGCTAGGTATATACACAAAAGAAAGGAAATCAGGATACTGGAGAGACACCTGCACTCCCATGCATAGTGCAGCGCTATTGATAACAGCCACGATTTGGAAGCAACCTGTGTGTCTATGAACAGATAAACAAAGAAAAGGTGGTTCATATACACAATGGAATAATATTTAGCCATGAAAAAGAATGAGATCCTGTTATTTGCAATAAAATGAGTAGAACTGGAGGTTATTATGTTAAATAAAATAAGCCAGAGACAGAAAGACAAATTTTCCATGTTCTCACTTATTTATGAGAGCTAAAACTTAAAATAACTGAGCTCATGGAGATAGAGAATAGAGTAATGATTACCAGAGACTGGGAAGAATACTAGGGTTAAGGGGAAGAATGGACAATGGTTATAAAAATGCAGTTAGATGGAATAAATAAGATCTAGTATTTGATAGCACAACAGGGTGACTATAGCCAAATATAATTTATAGTATATTTTAAAATAACTAAAAGAGTAGAATTGCATGGTTTGTAACACAAAGAAAGGATAAATGCTTGAGGTAATGGATATCCCATTTACCCTGATGTAATTATTATACATTGTATGCCTGTAGCAAAATAATTAAAATTTTTTTAAAGAAAATATAAAATAACAATGATATTACAACTCAAGTGACTAACAAAAGAAGAACAAACTAAACCCAAAGTCAGCAGAAGGAAAGAAATGACAAGGATCAGAACAGAAATAAATAAAATAGAGGCTAAAACTACAACAGAAAAGAACTCAATAAAATAGTGGTTTTTCAGAAGGATAAACAAATCAACAAACCTTTAGCCAGACCAAGAAAAAAAGAGAAAGGACTCAAATATTAATATAATCAAAAGTGAAACGGGAGACATTACAACTGATACCACAGAAATATAAAAGGTCATAAGAAATAAAAGTTCATAAGAGAGTACTATAAACAATTGTATACTAACAAATTGAATAAAGTAGAAGAAATAAATTCCAAGATACATACAAGATACCAAGACTGAATAATGAAAAAATAGTAAGTCTGAACAGACCAAAAATGAGTAAGAATATTGAATTATAATAAAGTTTCCCATCAAAGAAAAGCCCAGAATAGCTTTACTGATGTATTCTATCAAACATTTAAACAATTAGCAATCCTCAAACTCCTCCAAAAAATCTAAGAGGAAGGAATACTTCCACACTTTTTTTATATTGCCAACATTACTCTGATAGCAAAGCCAGACAAGAATAAGAAAAAGAAAAGAAAAGAAAAATTACAGGCCAATATCCCTGATGAACATAGATGCAAGAATCCTCAATCAAATACTAGCACAATTAATTCAATAGCACATTAAAAAGATAATTTACCATGCTCGAGTGGATTTACCCCAAGGATACAAGGAGGATCAACATACATAAGTCTATAAATGTGATACACAACATTAACAAAATGAAGCCCAAAAATTATATAATCATCTAATCAGATGCAGAAATCACATCTGAAAAATTCAACATTGTTTCATGAAAAGATTCTCAACAAAGTTGGTTTAGAAGAAATACACTTCAACACAATAAAGACCATCTCTGACAAGCCTACAGCTCACATTGTACTCAATGTACCCTCCAAATCTCAGGTTGAATTATGATCTTCCATGTCAGAGGGGGTGCCTAGTGGGAGGTGTCCAGGTTATGGGGGTGAATCTCTCATGGGATAGTGATGGTATCCAACCCAACCCTCATGGATGGATTGGTATCCTACCCATGGTAGAGTTACCATCAGACCTGATGGTTAAAAAGAGTATGGGACAACCCCCCACCCCCACCTTTCTCCCTCTCTTGCCATGTGACACACCTGCTCTCCCTTTGCTTTCTGCAATGAGTGAAAGCTTCCTGGGGCTTCAGAAGCTAAGCAGATGCTGATGCCATGCTTGTACTTCCTGCAGGACCATGAGCCAAATAAACTTCTTTTCTTTATAAATTACTCCATCTCAGGTATTCCTTTATAGCAGTGTAAAATGGACTAACACAAAGGTTATTCGTGATTTATGCAATGGCCATTTTAAGGGTGTGGTGGGGAAAGCCACATTTAAATATATTGGAGGTAAGGAAGACATGAGGAAAAGATGAAGACTCCTTACTGTCTCTTAAGCATGACAGGCACACCCCTGCCTCATGGGCCTTTATACATGCCATTTCCTCTGCCTAAAATGCTCTTTTCCCAAATATTCATATTTCTTTCCCCCACACTCCCTTCAAATCTTTGACTAAATGTCACCTTTTCAGAGAGGCCTTTCCTGAATAGTTATTGGAAATTCCAACCAGGGGAATTGAGAGACATTGGTCAAAAGGTACAATCTTTCAGCTAAACAGGATGAATGAGTTTTGGAGATCTACTGTACAACAGAGCAACTATAGTTAATAGTCATATGTTATACCATTGTCCCTAAATATCTGCAATATCTGGGAGGCAACTAGTTCCAGGACTTCCCAAGGACACCAAAATCCTGGGATGCTCAAGCCCCTGACATAAAATTATATTATTTTATATTTGCATGTAACCTATGCACATTCTCCCATATACTTTAAGTCATCTATAGATTACTTATAATACTAATAAAATATAAATGTGTTTTCTTTTGTTTTGTTTTGTTTTGAGACAGAGTCTCACTCTGTCGCCCAGGCTGGAGTGCAGTGGCACGATTTGGGCTCATTGCAGCCTTTGCCTCCCGAGTTCAAGCAATTCTCCTGCCTCAGCCTCCCAAGTAGCTGAAATTACAGGTGCTCACCACCACACCCAACTAATTTTTGTATTTTTAGTTGAGACGGAGTTTCATTATGTTGGCCAGGATGGTCTTGATCTCTTGACCTCATGATCCGCCCACCTTGGCCTACCAAAGTGCTGGGATTACAGGGGTGAGCCACCGTGCCTGGCCATAAATGTTTTATAAACAGTTGCTATTGGTATTGTTTCTTTATTTTTATTGTATTTTTGTGGGGGGTTTTGTCCTAATATTTTCTATCCAGTTGGTTGAATGCCTGAATGTGGAACTCATGGATACATATGCCCAAAAGTATACTTGAAATTATTCAAAAAAGATTTTAGATGTTCTCACAACAGTAAAACAAAAGTATGTGGAAGTGATAAATATGTTTATTAGTTTGAATTAATCATTTCGCCATGTATACATAGTCAAAAAACCATCTTGTATGCCATAAATATGTAGTTATTTTTAATATAAAATAATAAAAAATTACCTATTATAAAGCAGGCACACTGAATAAGTGCCAAGTTAACCTCACATACTGGATAGTGATTCCATGGAAAGTAGTCTTGCTTAATTGGGAAAAGACCCAAGTGACAGACTAGCTCCCTATGGAAAATAGTAACTGGTTTAAATGACAGCTTAAATTCCAGAATGTCTCACTAAACAGCCAAATGTATTCCTGAAAAGACAGAAGTAAAGCAATGCTAGTTCTGTGAATTGCTTTTTCTTCTCATGTAAATCTATATACTGTTTTTGTCAATTATACCTTAATAAGGATGGGAGGAAAATGCACCCCTGCCAACTCCCACACAAACTCCCTATTGACCTGGCATTTCTACTTTTTCTCCATGTTTACTCATCAGTCCCTAAAATACTATATAGTTTACTAATTTATTTACCACCTGCCTTCTTTGGAATCTTAGTTCCACATAGGAATTTTTGTATATTTTGTTCACTGCTGTCTGCAAGAGTGTTTAGAGTGGTCACTGGAACATTCACAATCAATTGTTATTATTGAATGAACTAATCAGTTCTTAATAAAATATAAATATTAAAATATAAATGTTTCATCAATTTTACACTTAAATACAAACATTACTCTATGAATATAAGTATGATGAAAGGAAAAACTTTAAATGTTAGTTATATTGTGGAGAGAGATCCAAGATGGCCGATTAACAACAGCTCAGGATTGTAGCTCCCAGTGAAAGCGCAGAGAGCCAGTGGACGCCGCACTTTCAGACGAATTTTTGTTGCCCACAGACTGGGAGATTCCCGGCGTAGGAGCAACAGGGGTCGCCAGCGCGAATTTTTTGGCCGGCGCGGCTATTTTGCCGGCGCCCCAGCACGGCGCTTCTCGGCGCGGAGTATACGGGACGACTCCGGCTCGGCTGGTCCCGTCCCCACAAGGAGAACAGCAATTGGAAGCGCTGAGGACTGAGAGTT
>CAUYLG010056900.1:0-17820 GCA_963573385.1 Cacajao melanocephalus | reverse complement strand
AAAATACATAGAAAATATTTTAATTTCTGTTTTCTGTGAGGAAATTAAGATTTTGAGAGTTTAAAGAACCTGCATAGGGTGTATAAAATAAAGCTTTGGATTCAAGATTTGAATTACTTGTTCTTTTTTTTTTTTTTTTTGTATAGGTACAAACATGGCAATGTGGTTTGCTGCCTTCCTCCCCATCACCTATATCTGACATTTCTCCTCATGTTATCCCTCCCCAACTCCCCACCCCCCACTGTCCATCCTCTAGATCCCCCCTATAGACCCCAGTGTGTGATGCTCCCCTCCCTGTGTCCATGTGTTCCCATTGTTCAATACCTGCCTATAAGTGAGAACATTTAGTGTTTGATTTTCTGTTCTTGTGTCAGTTTGCTGAGAATGATGGTTTCCAGGTTCATCCATATCCCTACAATGGACGCAAACTCATCGTTTTTTTACGGCTGCATAGTATTCCATGGTGTATATGTGCCATATTTTCCTTGTCCAGTCTATCATCAATGAGTTTTATAGTTTTTAGCATACAGGTCTTATGGACATTTTTTAGGTATATAACTAAATAAATCATTGTAAATGCTATGTTACTTAAAAACTCAATATCAATAATCTATTGCTGGTATATAGGCAAAAATGACTTTGTTACATTAATGTTTTATTTGTGATTATGATAAACTCATGTATTAGTTCCAGGTAGGTTATTTTGGGGTTTTGGAGGACAATTTTGGGGAATTTTTATATACATAATTATTCATTGGCAAACACAGGCAGTTTTATCTTCCTACTCTATCTTCATACCTTTATTTTACTTTCTCATCTTATTACATTCCCTAGAACTTCCAGTAGGATGTTAATTAGGCGTGGTGAAAGAGTACATCCTTGCATTGTTTTCAGTCTTAAGAGAAACCACCTTAAGTATCTCATCATGAAGTATGATATTATCTATAGGCTTTGTAGATGCTTTTTAGAAAATGATGAATTTTTCTTCTATTAATTATTAACTTGCCAAAAAGTCTTACTAAACATGGTGTTAGATATAGTCAAATCATTTTCTACCTTAATTATATAAACAGATAATTTTGGTTCTTTACCATGTTGTTGTGGTGAGCCATGTTAATTAATTTTCAAATGTTGAACTAGTTTTGCATACCTAGAATAAAGCTCAGTTTGTCATGGAGCATAATTCTTTTACACATGTTACATACAATGTGCTAATATTTTCTTGAGGATATATATAAATGAAAGATATTGATGTGTAGTTTTCTCTGTGTTGTCTTTATTTAATTTTGATATTAAGATAGTGGAGACCTCTTTGAATGAGATAGGAAATGTTTCTCTGCTTATATTTTCTGGAAGTGATTTGGGAATTTGATATCACTTCTTATACTCATTTATATGTAGCCTAAATATAGCCTATATGTATTAATTATAGGCTATATTTAATATAAATATTAAATATATACCCCATATTATATACCTATATTTAATATAAATATTAATTTATATATTTAAATAAATATTAAATATATACCCTATATTTAACATAAATATTAAATATATACCCTATATTTAACATAAATATTAAATATATACCCTATATTTAACATAAATATTAAATATACACCCTATATTTAATATAAATATTAAATATACACCCTATATTTAATAAAATAGGCTATATTTTATGATATTTAATATAGGCTATATTTAAAATATATTTAATAAATATAGGCTATATTTTACAATGACTTTGTCAATATCCCCAATATGACTTGATGTATTATTGGTGAGGATTGTGTTATTTATATACAGGCTAAATATAGCCTATAATTTTTTATTTATATAAGTATAAATAAGAAGTGATATCAGTAGTGATGACCAAATATCTGGTTGTTTAAAAATGTGTAACACTTCCCTGTTCACTCTCCTGTTCTGCCATGTCAAGAAGGTGCTTGTTTCACCTTTGCCTTCTACCATGATTGCAATTTTCCTGAGGCCTCTCCAGCCATGCTTCCTGTACATTCTGCAGAACTGTGAGTTAATTAAATCTCTTTTCTTCATAAATTGTGCAGTCGCAGGTATGTCTTTATAATAGTGTGAGAATGAGCTAATATAGAAAATTGATACTAGAATTGATAGAATTTGCTAGTAAAAATATGGGCCCATGCTCTATACTTCATATTATTATTATTGATTCAATTTATAACTATTGTCCTATTAAGATTATCTATTTCTCTTGTGGGAGTTTTGGTAGAGTGGTTGAAGAAATTGGTTCATTTCATCTATGTTATGCTATTTATGATATTTGTGAGATAGAGTTGTTCACAGTATTTCCTGTTATCTTTTAATATAATGAAATCAGTAGTGATGACCACTGTTTCATTTCTAATATTTGTAATTTGTGTCTTCTCACTTTTGTTTGGTTAGCATGGCTAGAGTTTTATCAATTTAATTTCAAAAAAAGACCCTCAAAACAATTATCAATATATGTCAAAGATCCTAGTTAGGTTTCATTGTTTTTCGCCATTGATTTCTTGTTTTTAATTTTATTGTTTTTTGTTTTAATTATTTCTTCTGCGTTTCTTCTAATTGCTTTAGCGCTACATTATCTTCTTTAGTTTCCTTAGAAGGAAGCTGTATTATTGATTTTAGAGTTTTTGATTTTTCTCATATGTGTATTTAATGGCATAAGTGTTTAAGCACAACTTTCACTGTTTTAACTAATTTTAATAATTTCTATTATTTTTTATTTAGTACAATATTTAAAAAATTTGAGAAATTTTTTTACCCATTTTTATATAAAGTATATTGTTTTATCTTCAAATATTTGGAAATCTTCCAACTATTATTCTTTTACTGATTTCTAGTCGAATTCTTTTGTGGTCTCAGAGCACACTTTGTATGATTTCTATTATTTTCAATTTGTTAAGGTGTGTCTTATGTCTCAGAATGTAATTTATCTTGGTCAATTTCCATGTGAGACAGTGAAGAATGTGTATTCTGTTATTGTTTTATGGAGTACATTATAAATGTCAATTATATCAAGTTGATTGACAATGTTCTTCAGGTCAACTTTACTCTTAATGGTTTTCTACCTTCTTGATCTCTCAATTGTTGAAAGAAGAGTGTTACAGTCTTCAACTACAATAGTAAATTTTTCTACATCTGTGTTCATTTCTATCAATTTTTGTCTTTTGATAATCCTAAGAACTCTTCCTTATAAGGAGTTTGTCACTTGCAGTTCTTTCAGCTATAATCCGTTTTTATTATACTTTAGATGATGGTAAGTATTAGGTAGTGAGGAAAAGCACTCTACAATCTTATGATTAAAGCTCAGTCCTTTAGTGTGCTTGTGTCCTGGGGCTATGTTTCTCACAACAGGTTTTGTTGTTGTTGTTTGTTTGTTTGTTTTCACTTTCCCCTCCTCCACCACCACACACACACTTAAGTGAGACAAGAAGACAAGAAGGAGCTAGAAGTTGCTTATCAGTTTCAGGAGATTTTGGGTGGAGATGATGGGATCTTTTCAGCATTTTCTTACTAACTAGTATTATAAGATATTCCAGGAGCATCTGGTAATTTGTCTGCCCTAGTGTTGTAATCGACATTTCTCCAAGGGTCCCATTTTGTTAAACTTTGGAAAATGGATTATAGAAACCCAGATCTAAATAAATTTGTGCATTCATTACAACTGAAATATCTTTGCTTCTAGACCCTTTTAGTGAATAGAACTAGATTTATACGTGTGTGTACTAACCATATATATATCTATCTCTTCGTGCACAAACATTGTATATGTAGTAATCATGCACACAAAAGCATATATTCTCTATCTTTGTGTATTTCTATGCAAATACATGTGTACAGAAGCACATATATGAACATATATGCATATCTAAAATAAGTTCATGTAGCATTTCTTGACTGCTTATTCTTCCTTATAATTTCAACTTCTATTTTATATTTACGGGCTACATGATCATGTTGGTTACATGGATATACGGCATGATGCTGAGGTTGGAATATGATTCATTCTGCCACCCAGATAGTAAGCACAGTACCCAAAAGTTCATTTTTCAACCCTTCCCCATCATTCTAGTAGTCCTAGTAGTCCCTAGTGTTTATTGTTGCCATCTTTATGTATATATTTACCCAATGTTTAGCTCCCACTTATGAGAATATGCAGTATTTGTTTTTCTGTTTCTGCATTAAGTTTACCTAGGATAATAATGGCCTTCAGCTTCATCCAAGTTCCTGCAAAGACAGTTTCTTTATAATGGCTACATAGTATTCCATGATACACATGGACATTTTTTTAAATCAAATCCATCATTTAGGGGCACCTAAGTGGATTCCTTGTCTTTATTATTGTGACTAGCACCATGATGAACATATGATGCATATGTCTTTTTGGTACATTGAGTTATTTTCTTTTGAATATGTACTACTGTGTACTGTACTTTTGTTACTCAGTTGAATGGTAGTTCTGTTTTAGGCTGAGAAATTTCCAAACTGCTTTTCATAGTGGCTGAAATAATTTACATTTACAGCACATTGTATAAGCATTCCCTTTTCTCTGCAGCCTGGCCAACATCAATTGTTCTTTGACTTTTAATAATAGCTATTCTGATGAATGTAAGATGGTATTTCATTTCACATCTCTGACGATTAGTGATGCAGAGCATTTTTTCATTTGTTTGTTGATTGCTTGTATATCTTCTTCTGAGAAATGTCTGCTTGTGTCATTTGTCCCCCTTTTTATGGGGTTGATTTTTGCTTGTTGAATTTGCTTGTTGAATTAAGCTCCTTATAGGTTCTAGATTTCAGACCTTTGTCAGATGCATATTTGCAAATATTTTCTCGCATTGTGTAGGGTGTCTGTTTACCCTGTTGATAGTTTATTTTGCTGTGCAGAAGCTCTTTAGTTTAATTAGGTCCAACTTATCAATTTTTGTTTTTGTTGCAATTGCCTTTGGAGACTTAGCCAAAAATTCTTTGCCAATGAAAATATTCAGAAGGGAATTTCCTAGGTTTTCTTCTAGGATTCTTATAGTTTGAAATCTTAAATTTATATCTTTAACTCATTTAATTTTTGCATACAGTGCAAGGTAGGAGTCCAGTTTCATTCTTTTGTATATGGCTAGATAGCTCTCCCAGTACCATTTATTGAATAGGGAGTCCTTTCCCCACAATTTAGTTTTATCTACTTTCTGGAAGATCAGATGACTGTAGGTTTGAAGCTTTATTTGTTTTGTATTCTGGTCCACTGGTCTATGTGTCTGTTTTCAGACCTCTACCATGCTATTTCAGTTACTGTAACCTTTTAGTATAGTTTGAAATCAGGTAATGTGATGCCTCCAGCTTTATTCCTTTTGCTTAGAATTTCTTTGGGTATTCAGGCTTTTTTTGATTTCACATAAATTTTAGAACAGTTTTTCCTAATTCTTTTTAAAAAATGACATTTGTAGCTTAATAGGAATAGCATTGAATCTGTAAATCGCTTTAGGCAGTTTGGCCATTATAACAATATTGACTCTTCCACTCCATAAGCATGGAATGTTTCTTTTAATTTTTTTGTGTCAACTATGACTTCCTTTTGTAGTGTTTTGTAGTTTTACTTGTAGAATGTTCCACTTCCTTAATTAGATGTATTCCTAGGTATTTTATTTTTTGTTGCTATTTTAAATGAGAGTATGTTCTTTATTTAACTTTCAGCTTTAATGCCTTTCCTGTGCAAAAGTCTCTGCTTATTTGTAACTTATTTGCTCAACAGTGTCACACCTGTTTTTCATTACAGGTGTCTACATTTGTTATGGTGTGGTAAAGTAGTTTCAAAATTTATCAACTAGAGTTCAGTTATTTTGGGGGGGATTATTCTCTTTACCATTAGCCTTATTGTATTCAGTGAAAACAGTTTTCCAAAGTTTCTAGATCCACCCCTTTCTTTTTCACCTTCTTCAAGGTGTTAATGCCATTTATTTATAATGCAGTTAGAATCATTGTTGCAAACTGCATTCCATCTTTGATTTTCTCAAAATCCTGATTAACTTTCTAAAATTTGCAGACATTAAAATTTACTCTTCTTTATGTTCAGTTTTATGAGGTTTTACAGACACTATGGTTCTATAATTACCCTCAGGTATCACACAAAACTAATTTATCATCCCAAATATTTTTGTGCTGCCCTTTTGTAGTAAAGCCTTCTACCATTACAACCACTGGCAACCACTGGTATCTCATATTTTTACAATTTTGCCTTTTTGAAAATTACATAAAATGGAATCATACAATGCAGCCTGTTAGGTCTGATTCCTTTCACTTAACAAACATACATTCAACAGCCATCCATGTTGTGCAAATTGATAGTGTATTTATTTTTATTGCTAAAGTGTCTTTCAGTGTGCAGGTGTTTCATAATTTATTATCTCTTCACTCATGGAAGATTATGTTGGTTGTAATTTTTGGTGACAACAAGTAATGCTGCTATAAAAATTCATGTATGAATATTTTTGAGAACATAGATTTTTATTTAGGATCAAGCTCCAAAAATAGAATTTTTGTGTTGCATAGTAAAGTTTTGTTTAACTTTATGATAAACTCCTCATACTATTTTACAAAGTAGGTGTACCATTTTTTATTCTTGCCACCAATGAATGAGAGTTCTAGTTGTTTGTAATTCTTGCCACATTTGATAATGTCAGAGTTTTATCTGCTTATTTATTGATCATTTTGTTTTGGTTTTGCAATTCTAAGAGGTGTGCTGTGGTAGCTTATTGTGCTTTCCATTTCCATTTCCCTAAAGTAAATAACATTGAGCATTTCTTCTATGTTTATTGTCCATCCACATATCTTCTTTGGTAAAGTGTCTGCTCAGAACGTTATCCTATTTATTTTTAGTTGTGTTGTTTGTTTTAGTTGTGTTGTTGTTGTTTGATTTTTAAGAGTTCTTTAGATACTTTGATTATAATCCTTTCTCAGATATATCACTTAAAAATATTTTCTCCAGTCTGTGCCTAACCTTTCCATTCTCTGAACAGCGTCTTTCACGTGGCAAACTTTTTGTATTCAGATAAAATCTCATTTACCATTTTTAAAAAATGAATTCTGCTTTGGATGTTGTATTTTAAAACTGTTTGCCTTATGCAAAGTTATACAGATTTTCACCCACCTTTGTTCCTAGAAGTTTTATATTTTTTATGATTTATATTTAGACTTATAATCTACTTGAATTTTAATTTTGTACAGGTGTGATATGTTGAAGTTCAATTTTTGGAAAATGGTTATCCAATATTTTCAGTATTATTTTTTAAATATACTATTTTTTATTGTATTACTGTTGCACATTTGTCCAAAATTCATTGCATTTATTTGTCTGGGTCTATTTATATGTCCTCTATTCTGTTTAATTGATGTAGTCCAAAACACATTGGATTTATTTGTGTGGGTTTATTTATGAGCCCTCTATTCCATTTCATTGATATATGTATCTATATTTTCAACTATGCTACAGTATCTTAAATAGAATAGCTTTATAGTAAGCCATCGATATTGCATAATGTGAGTCCTTCAAATCCTTTTTATTTGCCTAAGTTGTTCTGGCTATTTTAGTCACTTGTTTTCCTGTATAAATTTTAAGATAAGCTTGTTTATTTCTCAAAAAGAATAAGCCTGAACAAATTTTTATTGAAATTATATTGATTCTTGTAACACACTGAGGTAAACTGACACATTGAACATCTTGAGTCTTCTAATTCAGTAGCATGATATAAATCTTGATTTACTTGGGTCTTTTAATTTTATTTTCAATGTTTTGCAGTATTCAGCATACAGATACCACATTGTTAAAGATTTTATTATGTTAATTCCCATTGTTCTAAATTCCCATTTATATAGAAATAAAATAGATTTGTGTTTATGAACATTGTGTCTTTCAACTAGTAGTACTGATATCTTCAACTATAATTATAAATTCATCTATCTGCTAAGCTTTTACTTTACTTATTTTTAAACTCAGATGTTAGGTATGCACATAACATAATGTCTTCTTAATTATTTATTGTTAATTATATTATCCTTTTGTACCTCTAATAAAGTCATTATTCTGGAGTCTATTTTGATGCTACATGGCAAATCCAACCTTCTTTTTTGTTAGTCTTTAGATAGTGTGTTAAGGGTTCAAAAGACATTCCTTAGGTACAATGATTCATTAGGGAGACCCATACATCTCAGAAGTTCTTATAATCACAGTTACAGTTTACTATATTAAAATATTCAGAGTAAAATCAGTGAAGGAAAAGGCACATAAGTTGAAATTCAGAGGAAACCAGGTAAAGCTTCTAAGTGTCCTTTATCAGCAGATTCACACAGAACACATTTAATCCTCCAGAAATGATATGTGACAACAGGTGTAAAGAGATGTGAACCAGAAAAGCTAACCCAAACTTGGTAGTCCAGATTTCATTGGGAAGTCTTTTCGGTGGGCAAACAGCACCTGTGTAACCAGCCTCAATTTCTCAACATTCAGATCCCCAGAAATAAAAGCAGGTATTCACCATATGTCACATTGTTTGCATAAACTATCTGGAAAACTGATACAGCATAGCCCACAGTCTCAGTCTTGCAAAACTATCCTTATCAGACATATTATTCCAAGAACTTGGTTTCCAGGAATTGACCAAGGGCCAGTCATAAATGCAAGCCTTTCTTGGAAATATGCAGTTTGAACAACTCAGTCCTGCTGAGTTAAGACATTTCCATACACATGGTGTAACTTTTTTATCCTTTTCATTTTAATTAGTCTGTGTTTAGATTTCTTAAAGTGGGTTTCTTTTAGATGACATTTAATTGGACCTTGCTTTTTATATAATATTGTGATCTCTGTCTTCTAACTGCTATGGTTATACCATTTATATTTATTATAGTTCTTGATATGTTAGGGTTAAAATTTGCCATCTTAAGCAAGATTTTTTAATAAGGGATATATGGACACTTGGTGATCCAGGATGAAGCTTCAGGGGCCCCTGCAAATCTGTGGAAATGATATATAAAATCTTGTGTGTGTGTTGGAATGAAATTATATGTGAGGAGAAACCACAGGTTTATCATAGCCATTTGTGACATATTTCACTTAAAAAGAAAGGGTCACTGACATAATAAGTATCATTTTCTAAGCATATAACTGTGTAAGCCAGCACACTTGTAAGAGTATTGTACTTATTAACTCCTTCCTAACCTTTTAAAGATGCTATGAGGAATTTACTGTTATTATCTCTATTTAACAGATAAGGAAAGTAAGAGAGGTTAAAACTACTTTTATAGACTCCACAGCTGGTAAGTAGCTAAGAGGATGTCAAATACAGGTGTGTGGCCCTAGAGAGTACACTCAGCAATACACTGCAATGTCAATCATAAAGCTGTCATGAACACTGAGACCATAAATCTGTCCATATCAACACCAACAATGAAACATCATTATTTGTAGATATAGATTTTCATTTGCAAAACTTCAGAAACAGCTTTTAACTTCTACTTTCTGGCAACCAACTGTCCAATAATTGATTTTTAAAATAGATAACTAACCCAAAGCGTCTAGTGTATGCGTCTATAAGGTGGCAGAGAGAAATGTTTTAAATGTGAGAAACAGGTCCAGTGAGTAAGGCTAAATCAATACAGATTTCCCTTAAAGTTGTTTTATTTTATAAATGACATATCTGGCCCTTTGAACCTTTTCCCACATAATTACTTACAGACTAATTACAAGTGTAATTTTAGGATCTGAATAATATCTGACCTAACATTCAAGTATATTATTTTTGCAGACTATGAAAAATACATAAAGCAAATATCTTTTTCATTTTGCAAATAAAGAGAATGTATTATCTAAAAGCCACAGGTAGAATTGTATTTTAAATCTATTTGCTTTTAGAAGAAATTCCCTGCAAAACTTTGGAGGAAGAGCTGTGTTAATATGCAAAGACCACAGAATAGCCCTGTAATGACTACATTTAGTAAGATCCCATGTAACTGGGAGTGGAGTGAGTAAGTAGTTTAGCAGTTTAAGATAAAATGAGGTGATGGATCTTGCAAATCTTTTTAAGGGCTTGGGTTTGTTCTGAATAAAATGGATTCATTTTCACAGCTTAATTGTCCAAGGAAAAGGGTGGAAGCAGGGAGGCCATTTAAAGTTGTTTTGCAACAATCCAGGCGGAAGATGCTGGCCATCATTATTACATATATCAAACACCACAGCTAACAATAAAATACGCTGAAGTTGCTCCTTCAATTCCATCATTCACATTTAAACAGCTCAGCTCCCACTGGTGGCCTGGTGAGGTAAGGGAGTCATGATTTTCTGCTACTATAGTCAAGATATTATCTGTTTCCAGTGGTGGAAGAGATGAAAAGTGGACAATAAAAGAATAATAGTTTGGACAGGACAGAGGCAGAATGACAGAAAATCTGGCAAAGAGAGTCATATTCTAAAGCATTATTGAAGATCTATGCTGAAAAGTGTGAGAATGGTCATAACTAACATGACCATTTATAGCTTGACAGGGATTGTTCTAAATGCTGTACATTTATTATCTCATTCAACTACATAACAATTCTAAGAAATAGATACTATTTTAATCCCCATTGTACAGATGCAGAAACTGGGACTCATAAAGTTTAAATCACTTCTCAAATTCACACAACTAGTAACCAATAGAACTTATGGCAATTTGACACCTCACCTGGGGAATGCAGCTCCCCCTAACTTTCAGGTGAAAATAGCCTGCCCTATTTCCATGTAAGATTTGTTGTAAATTTGATTTAGTCATCTTTGCGCATTTACCAAAATAGATTGCAGCACCAGGAAAAAGAAGCTTAATGCGGAATGACACATTACAGAAACTTTTAATTTGGAAACATCTCTTTTTCCATCTGAAATGATCATAGTTGAATACAGTTGTAAACCAATATATAACATATATATGTCAACATATATAGACCGATACATATATAGGTATACACAGACATATATACAATTTGCAACAGTATTAAACTTATAATCACTAATCCACAAGCTTTCTCATTATATATCACTTGACTGTTTACAAATTAATAAACAAATATCCAATTAGTTCCCTCCCTCTCTCCTGATGCTCCAACCTGTGTTTTAATCACTTATGAGTGATGATAATTGCTATTATTAGAACGTATACCCTCCAAAATTCAGGTGTTACTAACGTATTAAGAGGCGGATAGGTCATGGCAGCTTCTCCAGCTTCTCTCTTGTGAATGAGATTAAGGCCCTTATAAAAGAGGCTTCACATAGCTTTCAGGAAGAATGCTCTTTTCTTCTTTCACTATGTGTTGATACAATGTTCCTCCCTTCCTGAGAATGCAGCCCTCACCAGACAATTGAACCTCCTAGCACCTTGATCTTAGACATACCAGTCTCCAGAAATAGGAGAAGAAGTACATTTCTGTTCTTGTAAATTACCTAGTCTTGGGCACTCTGCTTTAGAAGCACAATGGACTAACACAATAATGATAACAGTTTAAAATTTTTTTTCATGTAATAATCACTTTGATATTTCAAGCATACCCAATGAAATAAGGATTATCTCTGCCTTAGAAGACAAAAAAAGGTATTTCATAGACTCAGATATTTTTATTCAGCTAAATAACATCAGAGCCTGGATCAAAGCCAGTTTACTCAGTATTGTGCTTCTCCACATTTTGTTCTGACACCACGAACAAATAGATTGCCTGCAAAAACTCATCAATAAGGGAAGTGGTTTAACATGCATACAATTTTTATCTCTGCCACATAATCATGGGAAGTGAACTTGTGCCAACTTTGATAAACAATCTAATTGCTCTAACTGGAGTGGAGGAAAAGTGAAAAAGAGAAAGGAAAGCAGAAAAAGAAGAGGAAACTGGGAAAAGAAATAGAAGCCTTCCTTTAAAGAATCACAAATAGTTTTGCTACAATATTAATAGTTAGAAAAGCAGTGATAAGTATTATAATAGAGTTCCAAGGTAATGCTTGACCTTGAAGTTAAGCACTATTATGTAAATAGAGCCAAATTCTCTTCATGTTCTGGTAAGACCAAGGTTTGAATTTTCTCTGTACTTTTTGGTGACAGACGGATTCCTTTTTGAAAGGGAAATTTAAAGTCTGTTCTTTACTTAAGTAAAGCAGCATTTATCCTTTAAAACCCAAGTAACCAGCAGCTGTCATGACTTGAGTCTTGATTTAATTATTGACATTTTAAAAAGCCGATATACTTAATAGAGATACCCTAAAGAAATGCCCCTTCAGATTGTGAATGATGATGATCTATAAAGCCCTCCAATGCTTCGCATATGGGGATATGGTTGCAAGCATGGAAAGGAGATGCCACCAAGAATGAAACTGTGGCCTTATCTATTATATTCTATGCATTCTCATAGTATTATTTTGATTTTTTTTTTAAGAAAAAATATATGTAGCTTGATTTTATGGCTTACACCAGGGTTTTAGTTGACTATGATCTCTCTTACCTTAAATTCAATTACAAGGCCAAATAATAAACTCCAAACTAAAAGGCATTTAAAAAATCATCAATTACATAAATATGAAGGACTGTTAAAACTCAAACACAATAAAGAGAATCTAGAGAGATGAGAATGAAGCAAATTGTAAAGTGATGTCTTTAAAATTTTCATTAAATTCTTATTCATTTTAGAGTGTCTCATCCTTCCAATGTTTGTCATCACTGATTGTTCCAAATAGAACCTAGTTTACTCTCCATTGAACATTAGATGTGATAGGTTTCATTAAAATGGCATAACTTGTGAAATTCCCAGGGAAATCTTACAGATACCTGAATGAATAAGCAATCTATTAAATTATAGATAAATGGCTTTGATGATAAGTTCACTTCCACAAACTCTAACTTTTTTGTCCCATGGTACAAAAACTCAGCTTAAGGCACTTGAAGTTAACACAGTGGAAAAATAATAGAATTCATATAATGTAGCAATAGATTACAGTTGACTGTGGGGTGGCAGGGAGAGGGGCTTCCATAGGGAAACATAAGCATGCTCCATTTCACTGAGTAACAAAGAAGAGGAAAAGTGTCAGATATGTGAGCGGGTAATGTGGCAAGAAGGAAAATAAGTTACAAAAAAAAAAAAAAGGCCAGAAAACAATGGCATAGGCAATCTTGACACATTCCAAATTGTCAAGTGAAAGTGATCACATGAGGCTTTTGAGCTACCTAAACATGCAGAACATTTAACAGAAGATAACGGAAAACTCTTAAATCATTACTAATGTAATTTTAGAACTTAGCCAGCAATCAAGTAGAACAAAGCAAGGTGGTGTTTCTACAATGAGGAGCTGACAATATTTATTTCCACTTTACTGTGCAATTGCATAAATAAAGGATAAATATGTATACTTCTTTTTCAACTCTGTACTCTATCATCTAGATTTGTGTATCATAAATAGTGATAGTAAAATTGAAGGTGGATTTCTATTTTTTACTCTATTAATTTCCATTTTTATTCTATTGTTTAAGAATGACACTTTAGAATTTATTCGGAAATAGTATTTTCTAAAAGAAGTCCAAACTATGACCCTATTTCTCAGATCTAATGCTGGCTTGGCAAATGATGTAAAGATTACTAGAAGGAAGATATTGGGATGTAGAAGAAAATAATTTATTCTAAGAAACTTAGTGAATAATCTTATATTTTTTAAAAAAGTACTTTTGAATAAATATTGCTTTTTTAACATTCAACTTCATATAGCTAAAGCACCAACATAAATTGTATTTATAAAATAGTGCCCCATAGAATCCTGTTTGAAAATAAACATGTCATTATCCGTAAAGCAACTTGTGAAACTTTAATTAAAATATGCCATCAAATGAAAGAATTCATATACTTTTCAGACTCAAAATTTAACAAACTGTTAGCTCAAGATACTAATCTAACAAATTTTAAAAACTGAAATATTTTGAGTATATTCTTCAATCAGATGGAATTAATCTGAACATCAATTGAAAATTAATAAGCACAAACTGCTTAAAGAGCAATATATTTTTAGAAAATCTATTGAACAATGAAGAAATCAGATTTAGAACTAAAAATATTTTAAACTTGATGATAGAAGGAAGATATATAAATGCATGGGATGTAAATAAAATTGGACTTAGAGGGTAGTGTATAGCTTTAAAGATATATTTAATCAGAAAAGTCAAGATTCAATATCTAACCTTGCTGCACAAATAACTACAGCAAATCTAACCCAAAGTATACTAAAATAACAAAGTTAAGCTCAAAAATAAATTAAATCACAAAATAATGTATAATAAAGAAAATCTAAAGACTCAATACTGAATACGAAAGAGGAAAGAGAGATACTGCCAATATCAGGTTTGAAAAGGGTGATGACTCTACAGATATTAAAAGTATTAGTTCAGCAACATAAGTGAAATAGACAAATTCTTTAGAAACACAACATATCAAAACTGATACAAGAAGAAAAAATGTATATTCCTGTATCTATTATAAATTATATATTTCATAAAAAAGCTTCTTAAAAAATGTCCTTCTATTGAGAAAAAAATACCACTAATTCTATACATCCTACACAATTTCCTTTAAAAATCAGAAAACCTGACAAAACACCAAAAAACACCAAAACCTGATAAAAACATTACAAGCAAGGAAATCTACAGTCCATTTTCTCTCATAAACATGGATGTAACAAATTATAAATGCCATCAAATTGGTTCTAGTGATCTATAAAAATGATTATACATCATAAATAGTGTTGATCACAATTTAAAGTGGTCTCAACTTTTAAATGTCAATGTAGATATAGTGTCACATTGACTTCAAAAGGGATAAAAATCTAATGATCATCTCAACAGATGTAGAAAGAATACTTGATAAAATTCTACAACAGGCCAGGTACAGTGGCTAGCACCTATAATCCGAGAAATTTGAGAAGTTGAGGTGGGAGGATCTCTTGAATCCAGGAGTGTGAGACCAGCCTGGGCAAGATAATGAGATCCCATCTTTACAAAAAAAAAAAAAAAAAAAAATTAGCTGGGTGTTGTAGCACATGCTTACAGTCCTAGCTACTTCGAAGACTGAGACAGGAGGATTGCTTGTGCCCAGGAGGTCCATGCTGGGCCAAGCTACTGTGAGCCAAGATCATGCCACTGCTCTCTAGATTGGATGACAGAGAAAAATCTGGCTTCAAAAGAAAATAATAATAATCTACAACCATCTGTCATTACAAACTTTTAGCAAACTCTAAATAAAAGGAAATCTCTTTAATCGTAAGAGTATCCAACAAAAAAACACCAGAAAATACTATGCTTATCATATTCATGGACTATGAACACTTTCCCCCAAGGCTGGAAATGAGATAATATTGCCTGATATCTCTTTTTATTTCAACATTATATTGATGGTCATAGCCTGTTAAGAAACGATATAAGGACAGGAAAGAAAAATTAAAACAGTTATTATGCACAGATGACATTATTGTGCACATAGAAAATCTGAAAAATTTACTTCAAATAATAATTAAGAAGCATTTGGCAAAGTTGCTGGATACAAAAATAATATGAAAATTATATTTCCATATGCCTTCAACAGAGAAAAAATATATAAAAATTAATTGTAAAAGCATTAAAAACTCAAGTGCCTAAAAACAAATCTAATAAAAGATGAGGAGGATTTATATATAAAAAAACTAAAAATGTTTTTAAGAGCAGTTAATGCATACCTAAGTAACTAGGGGTACATACCATATTAGTCATTTGAAACCTCAAAGTTGTAATTAAGTTAATCTCTCCAAATTTATCTACAGATTGAATCCAATGCAAGTCAAAATCTCTCCTGTCTTTGGTAGAAATTGACAAGTTAATTCTAAAATTTATAAATAAGCCAATCTTGAAGAAGAAAACGAAGTTGGAGGATTTAAACCACCCAATAGGAGTACTGATTTTAACACAGTAGTAATGAGGGTAGTGTAATATTGGCACAAAGACAGACAGAGATCAATGATATTGTAGAGTCTAGAAATAGACCAACACTTTTATGCTCACCTGATTTAAGACTACATTGGGAGAAAATGGTCAATTAGATAACCATATGATAAAAAATTAAATTTTGGTTCTTATTCCATATCATGTAAAAATAAGACAATTTTAGATGGATTAGAAATTTAAAGATGAAAGATAAAATGACCTATTCATCAAAATCCCACATGTCCAAAATAAGTTCAAATATAGGTTAATTAATAAATCACCATTAAATATTTTTTGAAAAAATGTTTAAAAGCATAGGAAATGTCAAAACTTTTCCAACTCATGTATAATATGGATGTAAAACTTGGAATAAACCAAAATAACACTAAGCGGAGTTATCTTTGGTTAGTAGAAATATTCATGTTTGCCTTCTTTATAGTTTTTTGTATGTGGTTTTAAACTTTATACAATGTGTACAAATATTTTTAACCTGGAAAAAAAGTTGTATTTTTAAAAAATTTGCACCAATGAATTTATAACTCAACTGATATTTTTTATCTCATGTACATCTACTTAAAGTCATTTATACCATCTGGTCATCACAAAGTATACTTCCCAAATGATAAGTATGATAAGTATGACCTGCCTGACCTGTTAGTTTTTTTTTTTTTTTGCAGTGTTTTAATAAGTCTGAACGTTATTTATTTGCTTGTTTTTACTTCACTTATTTGATTTTTCCAGACACACATTGAGAGTGACTCAAAAATTCATAGATTTAAATTTTAAACCACTGACTGTGCTCTTAAACTTAAAGGGGATTTCCACCAAGATGGCTGAATAGGAACAGCTCCAGTGAGTAGTTCCCAGCGAGAGCCATGCAGAAGCTGGGTGATCTCTGCATTTCCAACTAAAATACCAGGCTCATCTCACCTGCAAGTCTATGGTAATCTAAACAGCATGGTTATTATACCAAAACAGAGATTTAGACCAATGGAACAGAACAGAGGCCTCAGAAATAATGCCAAACATCTACAACTAACTGATATTTGACAAACCTGACAGAAAAGGCAATGGAGAAAGGATTCCCTATTTAACACATGGTGTTGGGGAAACTGGCTAGCCATATGCAGAAAACTGAAACTGGATCCCTTCCTTACACCTTACACAAAAATTAATTCCAGATGGATTAAATATATAAACATAAGACCTAACATCATAAAGACTCTATAAGAAAACCTAGGCAATACCATTCAGGACACAGGCATGGGCATCATCAGCCTCTAGAGAAACCCAAATAAGTATAATAATCTAACACTACTAAACTAGCAAAATGGCTAAAATAAAAAATACTGACAATAACAAATGCTGGTAAGGGTTTGGATAAATGGAATCATTCATACAATGTTGGTGAGAATAAAAAATGATACAGACACCATGAAAAACAGGTTGACAGCCACCTTAAAATCTAAACATGCAACTACCATAAAACCCACTGACTGCATTCCTGAGCATTTGTACTGGAGAAATGAAGACTTACGTTCACACAAAGAAACCTGTACATAAATGTTTATAACAGATTTAGCCAGGCTTGGTGGCTCACGCCTGTAATCCAAGCACTTTGGAGGCCAAGGCCAGCGTATTACCTGAGGTTGGGAGTTCAAGACCAGCCTGACCAACATGGTGAAACCCTGTCTTTAAAAAATAAATAAATAAATAAAAATAACAGCTTTATTTGTAATAACCCCAAACTGGAAACTACCCTGATGTCCTTCAATGGATGAATAGTTAAACAAATTGT
>CAUYLG010056890.1:0-12180 GCA_963573385.1 Cacajao melanocephalus | reverse complement strand
TATATATATACTATATATGTATATACTAGTGTGTATATATATATATACTAGTAATAGTATATATGTGTATATGTATATATGTATATACACATATATACTAGTATTTATATATGTATATACTAGTGTGTATATATACATATACTAGTAATAGTATATATGTATATATGTATACTATTACTAGTCTATGTATATATATGCTCCTTAGGAGGTATATATACTAGTGTGTGTATATACATATACTATTAATAGTATATATACTGTTTTATATATATATAATAGTATATATACTATTAATAGTATATATACTAGTGTGTATATATACATATACTAGTAATAGTATATATGTATATATGTATACTATTACTAGTATATGTATATATACTAGTATATATATATATATATATGCTCCTTAGGAGGTGAAAATTGAAAAAGGGTTGAAAAATACTGACATAGGTGATCAATAAATATTTATTGAAACAATAGAAGAATAAAACAAGTTTGTGACTTTAAGTATTAATTCCTATCTTGCATATCGTTTCAGAAGTTATTCAGAGCTATTTGAGAAGCATATTTCAACATTAAGTGATTTTGAATTTTCTTGAAGCTTTTCCAAATTTTATTTTCTATCCCTTTCTTTAGTCTTTGAGGGTCAGCTATTACTTATGTATTTACTTATCTCCATCACTAATATCTTGGTAGCTAAGAAAACAAATGGCAAACCAAGAAAAGTGTTTAAAATGAAGGCTAAGTGGCTGTAGAATGAGGGTCTAGGAAGTTCCTGTTTGACTAATTCAGTGATCAACAAACACTTCAAGCACTGTACTAGGAACTGTTTGTTGTGTATATTATGACTTTATCTAATTTTTTCTGGCTGCTTAGAAGCTTTCTTCTTTTGTTTTTTCTTTCTTTTTATGGCCTAATTTTTCTTCTTTTCTGGATATGAAAATTTACCAGACAGGAGACACCTAAATGAATGAGCTCTCATTTTATTTCAAAACGTAATTTTCTGTTTCAACGTGGAACGCTTTTATACATTCCCTGAATTGTTGCTTCTCCATAATGGGAAATTTTAGCAAATAATTTCAATTTGTTAGATCTTTAAAATTATACTTGTTACTTGGAATATAGATTGATGTCTGTGTCTGTCTGTTAAATATATTACTCTATGAAACATATTTATCTGCATTCTCTACAGGACACTTCATTATTAACTGGTTAACGCATATTTTTCCATAAACATTTGCTATAAAAAGCCTTAGATTTTATACATATTTTCTGTACAGTTCTTTTTCTACACCCTTGGAGACTACATTCTTTTCTTTCATTTATATACTCCAAACACTGCCCTATCTATAGTCTCTAACCGTACTTTTTGTTCCATATCTGATTTAATTTTATTCCTTAAGCTTTCACCAGCTGCTAGACTTCTGTAGTTTGCACTCCAAGAAATAAACACCACCTTCCCTATGTGCGTTTCTGATATTGTCTTCTAACTCTGTACTCATACATCAAAACTTTTCATAATATCTCCACCTCCTGTGTATTGCAATGTTTTTAGTAAAGATTATTTAAATGTACGTTTGAACTCTCTGGGTATTCTTTTGTTTGAGAATCAAGAGCCCAGAAACTTTTCTGAGTTTCCATCTCGTTAATATTTTCTATCAGAGTTTAGAAATAGAAGTCAAAAGTCAAATATTCAGAGTCTAGGGAGGTGTTACTAAATCCATGTTTTGATAGTGGCCATTTGCACTACTATACTGATTGATTTTCTGTGTTGATTGGTCTGATAAATATGTGGCCCCTGGAGTTGCCTCACTCTACTCAGTTCTATCTCCGTAACTCCAGATACCTACCTGAGTGAATTTGAACAGTGGTGCAAGGTATATCAAAGAACATGTGTCTGTTTAGTGCTCCCAAGAGGTAAGAGCTGTTCCAGGGAAGAAATTCTGTCTTACTCTGTATCCATCTTTGTATCCATTTTGCTTGAGAGGGTGCCTAGCAAATATTAGGCACTTAATAAATGCTTACTGAATACTTGCCTATTTAAGAAATATTTATTTGGCTGTTTGTCCCTACTTGATGCATTTCTTTCCTTCATCAACACCATTTACTTCCTAACTAACTCATCTTTAATTCTGCTCTACGGTTGTGAATATTTAAAAAATGAAAAATTGAAAATGTTTAATTGCTTTTCCATAATGCATTATCTGTGACATCAACTACCTAATCAATATTTTACCTCTAATTGAATTTGCACACATAGGGACATTATAAATGATGTCTTATGCACTCAATTTTGTCTTCTGAATCCTAGAAGCTCTTCCTTTCTCCTCCATCTGTCCCATTATGCTCCTGATTTGATGATGATGCTACTATCAGCAATGGCAGGCATATTCCTAGGACGAGTGAAAGACCTGTTCAGGAACTGATCACTAATTAGAAATGCATTTCCCATAGTGAAAAATCGGCCTAAAGTTTCAAGAAAAAAAAATAGAGTAGCTGAGGCTGAAAATTAGTCTGCCAGTTCAGACCCATAGCAAATTGCTATTGCTCTCAAACTTAGGATCTTTACAATGGATAATTGAAGATTCTTTTAACTAAAACGTTGTAAATGGCATAACTATGATGATCCTATTTGGAATTCAGCCCTTGTTTTCAGGAATTTACTGTTTTGAAAAATGTTTGATAAATTTATAGCAGAAGAGAAAATACTTCTGCCAACTACGTGAGTGCTTTGGACATAATTTGTATTCCTGCTGTTACATGCAGGAACTTGTGCCAGAGGAAAAAGAGTAAAAAGAAATTTTGTTTGGAAAGAAACCAGCAGTCTGGAAAGGTAGTTTCAATCTATAAATATCTCTCTTAAGGAGAATTGAACACCAACTAAATTTAGTCTTAAGAAATAAAACACCAAAGATAATCAAAACATTTCATTCACTTAAACATGCTTAGGCTGGATATGTTTGTAATGCACTTTTAAATAAGAATGACATATGAGGATTATGATAAATTATTTTATAAGTGAAAAATATAAAGCCGGTACATCTTTTATATCATGAAATGCAAGTACTATGCTGAATTGGAAATAATATGAGATAGAATTGAAAGAACTTGATTAACATCCTGGTTTGATCATTTACTAGACATTGAAACACCTCATTTATGAAATGAAATGAACTACTCAAACGTTGTGAAGTTTAAATAAAATGTTTTTTTTTTTGTGAAACTGCTTTGCAATTTGTGAAGCACCATACAAATAGAGGCAAAATTTATTTAGAATAATTATACAACTTAGGATACTCCAACTAGAGACTTCCTGGTTAAATTTATAGGAAATGTAACTACAGAGTTCCATTTGTTTACTAAAGCATGTTAGATAATTTCTAATTTTGCATTATGGTATATTGATCCCCAACATGATTACGTCATGAAAAAAGGAAGATTGTTTATTGAATCTAGATAAGTGTCATTAAGTCAGTATTGTGTCCTCTTTTATTCTGCCTCATTCCTTTGTAAACCAAACCCCTTCACCTTCATGAGAAGAAATAATTGATCATGGCCTAGAGTTAGTATTAGATATATATTTGAAAACACATTTTCAGAATCAACAGATTTCCACCAAAATGGTTTATAACCTGCAAATGCTAATTTCAGAGGTACACTTATTTTTTGGCTAAATTCACATGAACATAAACTACCTTGTGTATTTTGTGACCTTAGGCCCCCATCACTACTTCTTCTGTGTTGAGTTTTTACAAGGGTATGTGTAGAAGTTCAAGAGGAATAACTATTTTTCCAGAGCCCTACAATAGGATCTAGTGTCCTGTTATTGAGAGTATAGGAAACTGAAAGCCAGTGGAAAAGAGGAACCCAAGAATCTTCATATTGTTTTGTGCCTTAATGAAATTCACCCAGTAAGTTCTGAATTTCAAGAATGTATTATTTCTATTATTTTTTCACCTCTGTCAACAGCAATAAGAACCACAAGAAAAATATCACTCAGACCAAATTATCCATGTAGTTGTCATGAAAAGTTACGACTTACGTCAGTGCATCAATTTTCCCTATAATAAGGCTCTGTTATGTCTATTTCCACATGATCCAATTGAGCATTATAATTTTGCATTAAAAATATAATTAATGTTCAAAGTTACATGAATGAAATGCTCTCAGTATCCTGGAATCTAATCAACCTCTATAAAAGGAACCTTCAAATTGTGCTAAGTTTTCATGGGGTAATTGTTGAGGAAGTTGTCATTTTGATTAGCAGTGCTGAAAAATAATTATTTAGAAATAATTTCATTACTATAAAATTATTATACTTTCTTAACTCATTATGTAAGCAAAATATCTACCTAGCCATTGAAATATAATGTTTGATACCTGCATTTTAAATCATCCTTCATTGTACTTTGAGTCTGCAGCATTGTTCTGGTCACATTCACAAAAAGGTAAATATATTTCTATGAGATGTTTGCTAGTCTATATAGGAACACAATCAAATTATTTATCACGTAAATATTGATTAAAAACTGGACTACAAATATCTGGATCTAGCATATATGGTTTTTAACTAAATGTTCATGGTCAAATATCAAGGAAATTCTGAATCTCCTAAAATTGTGTGAAAAAAAAATTGTCTCTCTCTCTTTAGGAGTGTTTACTGATGGAGATTGGATTCCCAAAGTCTGTCACCCACTAAAATATAAAGACTATTCTAAGTAATATTCATGAATTTTAAAATTATATTTGCTTATTTGACAAAAACATAAATGTTTCCCTATGTCTTCTTGATTTAATTTGAATGCTGTGAATTCATAGAATATTTGGTTTGCATCTGCCTTAGACATCTGTAACATTCTACTTGTATTATCTTTTTTGGATGGTTTACATCATCGTATCCCTTCTCCTGGTTGTAAGGTTTTTGTGGGTGGGCCTATCTCATTCATCTAAATCTAGCATAGCCAGAAACATCTAAAGAGATATGCATTAAATTATTTATTGTGCATGTACTGAGCACACAGATATTCTTTTAGGAATTGCTGATAAAAAACAAGCAAGTCAGCACTTCTAATAGATGTGAAAAGTGCTAGAGCAAAGTATTCAGCAATAGCATAGGACAGGGCACTCTGGTTTCCCTCTATAGACATAGTCTATCATAAGAATCTATACAACTTCATATGAGATTTGTGGATACACCTAATTTCTTTTCCATTAAAAATGTTAAAAATTATTGAGTGATTCTTTCCTTCACCATCATTTGATCATACCTAATTTATCATATTAAACTTTTAGATATTTATTGATTTTAATATTACTCCATTGATCTATCATTTAGTTGTCACTCAATGACATATTAATTTAGTTATTTTTGCCTCATAATGTATCTTATTATATATAAAGGCTGGTGGTATTAGCCTATCACTCTTTTTTCTGAATATTCTCTTGTATTCTCAACTACAAGTTATCAAAAATAGAATTTAAAACAAAAACATTATGTTAAGATTTTCATTTTGATTTCCATCTATATTGGTAAGGAATATATTTGGCTGGAAATAGTGGAACCCATAAAGACAGCTCTTAAAAAATATAAATGTGTCTCATGCTGCATGAAGCCTGTTTGTAAACAATCTGGAATTAGTGCCATAACTCCATGGTGCCATAAGGGACTCACATTTTCCCTGTTTTCCATTCTTTCACCCTGAACTTTTAAGGCTTTATTTTTAAGCCTCTCGCCTTAAGATAGCTCACATATTACTATAATTTCAGGTCTGTGTTCTAAGCAGAATGATGCAGGAAGAAAGAAAAAGCAAAAAAACCCAAACAGGAAAACAAACCTATTCCTAAAGTCCCAGGGACTCTCACATACTTACATTATCTTCTCTCATTGACCATAATAGTGTTACATGACATTATAAGCAATGGAGGCCAGATAATTGAGCAGTAGAGATTTTTAGCTTCTAAAGTTAAAAATGATAAGCAATAAAAGTATTGATAATGCTTTTCTACAGCCAATCCAAAGTCTGCAATCCTATTTCATTAAATTACGAAATATTTATTTATGTGTGTGTGTCTGTGTATGTGTCGTCCCTTAAAACTACAGTGTTTTTCTCCGTAAATTCTAGCCTTATTATATAATCTCTCAAAACAGACAATGATGAGCATTTATTGAGGTGAGCTTGCTATATTTTAGGCACTGTGCCAAGCACTTTGCATATGTTAATTTATAAGTAACCTCATGAGGTAAAATAAGTTACTATTTCTTACAAATGAGGAAACTGAGACACAGGGTGATTAACCAGCCTGCCAGAAGCCACATTCAGAGCATGAAGATGGCAGGATTCAGGCCCAGACAATCTGACTCCACAGTCTGTGCTCCCAGTTATTACTAGAAGTTGCCCATTTTTGAAGAATAGAGTGAGTGCAAAGAAAGAATAGTTTTAAAAAATATAATTACAAATGCCTTCCATCTAGATTTAGTGATTGTTATATTTACATTTTTGTTGCTGTTTGAGGAAGAGATCTGTAATCCTCCTCCATGTATCACTTTTTTTTTCTCATCTTGTTACTTGTCTTTTCTTCACTTCCTCCCTTCCTCCCAACTTCCATTCCTCCTGGCCTTTGTGTCTCTCTTCCTCTGCTCCCTCTTCTTCCACTTCTTCTAATTAATATATATTTATAAAGCTCTTGTTTATAGTATTATCTGTAGTTCTCATGGATGTTAATTCTAGTGGGAAGCAAAACCTGCTGAGGAGGTATTATTTTAAGTATGGTGGTGTGAAAAGACCACACTAAGACGATGTTTGAGAAAAGACCTGAAGGAGATGAAAGGAGGCACCATATGACTCAGAGACAAGAGCCCTGAAACTATTTATGAGGTTACTCAATTCATAACTGTGAAACTACATGTGGACAAGTTTATTTATTATGTCATTATTTGTAACAGCAAAAGGTTGGAAATAAGCCAAATATCCCTCAAGAATAAAATATGGGGCCAGGCACTGTTGCTCATGCCTGTAATCCCAGAACTTTGGGAGGCTGAGACAGGAGTATCCCTTGAGCCAAGTAATTCAAGCCCAGCTTGGACAACATAGTGAGACCTTGTCTCTACTTAAAAAAAAAAAATCTAGTCATGCATGGTGATGCATGCTGTAGTCCCAGCTGTGCTCAGGATGATGAGGCAGGAGGATCACTTGATCATTGGAATTTGATGCTGCAGTGAGCCATGAGTGTGCCTCTGCACTCCAGCCTGGGCAACAGAGCTAGACCCTGTCTCAAAATAATAATAAAGTATAGTACATACCCACACTATAACATTATTCTGCCAAAAAAGAATGTAATAGAAAATTATCCAAAAATAAATTAGGAAAACATTTCTATTTACAACAGCATCACAAAGAATAAAGCTTAACTAAGGAGATGAAAGACTAATATACTGCAAAACTATAAAACATTGATGAAAGAAATTAAACAAGAAACACACAAAAAATGGAAACACATCCTGTGTTCATGGATTGGAAGATGTAATATTTATTTTAACATGTCTATACTAACCAAAGTGGAATACAGATTCAATGTAATCTCTATCAAAATCTCAATGACATTTTTATAGACAAAGAAAAAACAATTGTAAAATTCATATGAAAGTACAAAAGACCATGAATAACCAATCAATTTTGAGAAAGAAAAGAAATCTAGAGGTATCACTGTTTCTGATTTCCAAATATATTATAAAGCAAAAAATAGTATAGTACTGGTATAGACAAAGACATATAAGCAAATGGAGCAGAACTGAGAGCCCAGGAGTAATTATACCCGTATATGGTCAACTAATCTTCAATAAAGGTACCAAGAATACACAATGTGGGAAGGATAGTCTCTTCAGTAAAAGTGTTGGGAAAACTGCATAACAATATGAAAAAGAATAAAATTGGACCTTTTTTCTTACACTGTACACAAGACCTAAAACTGTAAACTCCTAGAAGAAAACAGGGAAAAACCTCTGTGACATTAATCTTGGCAAAAATATCATAGGTATGATACAAATACAAGCAACAAAAATAAACAAATGGGACTGCATTAACTAAAAAGCTCTGCACAATGAAGGAAACAATCACCAGGGTGAAAACGCAACCTATGGAATGGGAGAAAATATTTGCAAACCACGTATCTGATAAGGGGTTAGTCTCCAAAATATATAAGGAACTGCTACAACTCAATAGTAAAATAAGAAAAAGAAAAACAACTAATAATTTAAAAATTATTAGTTTTAGGATTTAAAAATGGGCTGAAAAGTTAACTTGGCATTTCTCTAAAAGAGACTAAAAAATTGCTGTATTAGTCCATTTTCACACTGCTATAAAGGACTGCATGAGACTGGGTAATTTTAAAGAAAGGAGGTTTAATTGACTCAAAATTCTGCATGGCTTGGGAAATCTCAGGAAACTTACCATCATGGTGGAATCAAAGAAGAAGCAAGCTGTATCTTACATAGTGATGAGAGAGAGAGAGACAGTGAAGGGGAAGTGCCATTTTTAAACTATCAGATCTTATGAGATCTCATATTATGAGAACAGTACTGGGGGAAATCACCCCCATAATCCAATCACCTCCCATTAGGTCACTCTTTTGACACCCGGGGATTACAATTTGAGATTCTATTTGGGTAGGGACACAGAGTCAAACTAGATCAATTGCCAATACTTATATTTTAAAATGTTCAACACAACTAATCATCAGGGAAATGCAACTCACAACCTCAATGAAATATCACTTCACACCTGTCCAGATAGCTATCATTAAAAAAAGAAAGAAAGAAAAAGTATTAAATGTTGGGGAGGATGTGGAGAAATTGGAACACTTGCACATTGTTAGTGGGAATGCCAATTGGTATAGACATCACGGAAAATGGTATGGAGGATCCTGTAGAAATTAAAAACAGAACTATCTCGTGATTCAACTATCCTATTTCTAGATATATGTCCAAAAGAATTGAAATCAGTATCTCTAAGAAATGAGTATTCCTATGTTCATTGCATCATGATTCACAATAGCCAAGATGTGGAAACAACCTAAATGTCCATCAACAGATGAATGGATAAATAAAATGTAATGTGTATACATTATTCAGCCTTACAAAAGAAAGAAATTCTGCAATATGCGACAACATGAATAGACCTTGAAGATATCATGCTGAGTGAAATAAACCAGTCACAGAAAGACAAATACTGCATGTTTACACTTACAGTAAGTATGTAAAGTAGTCAGATTCAAGAGAATCAAAGACTGGAATGGTAGTTCCAGAGAGAGATAAATGAGGAGTGGGAGAGATAAATGAGGAGTTGCTAGTCAATAGGAATAAAGTTTTAGTCAAGCAATACAAATAAGCTCTAGATATCTACTGTATCTATAGTCAATAACAACATGCTGTACACCTAAAAATTTGTCAAGAGGGTAAACCTCATGTTAAATGTTCTTCCTATAATTTTTTTAAAAAGAAAAATAATGACCTACCATACTCTGATATGCAAAAATCACCAGGACACAATATTAAGCAAACAAAACAAGGTGTAGAAATGTATAATATATGCTTGTTTCATTTGCTTAAAATTGTGTCCTGGTGATTTCTGCATATCAGTGTATAGTAGTTGTTTTTTTTTTTTCATAATTATGGTAAGAACATTTAACATACAGAAAATTTTCTTATATACAGTAAATGTGTGTATATATATACCTGTACTTATTTTTCAAAACAAATGGAGAGATAAGCTAAAAACTAATTAAAATAATTACCTAAAGATTATGAGTAGACATTTGGGAGATAACTGTAGAAATTGTATTAAGCTAATCGTTGTAGGATTAAATTGACCACCTGATGATGTAGCTGTTTTCTGTAGTATTATTTCAACTTTCTATATGTTAAAATGTTCATAAGTTAATGCTGTAAAAAATTAAAATGCAAATATTAGACATGATTGATATATTGACCTTTATCTGTTAAAAAAATTAAAATGTAGAAATTTAACAAAAATCACCTCATATTTTGCTAATTGCCTACTCGTTTTAAATTTTTGGCATGGTAAACTTGGCCATTGTCAAGCAAGGAGAATTCAATTCAACTGATAAATCAGAGTAATTGGGAAAAAGTAAAATTGAATTTTTATTTGTGTAGAGGTAGCTGAAGAAATGACATATTAGTGGTTTCAGAGTTACAAGGATTTTTATAAGATGCAGAATGTCTAGTCATTTTCCCCTTCTGGGAATAGAGAATAAGTCTTAATATTAATTATAACAGCTAGCATTTGCATAGCACTTTATTGTTCCCAAAATACGGTCCTGTCTCCTGATAGAAATGGCTGTAGCTAATTGAAGTGAGCTACTTAGAATAACATTAGATTCATTCTTGTTCTTTGGCAAAGACAACCACATGACAGTTGGATTGTGCAATTCCCCAGTGGTTAAAAAGAAGCAATACATAACCCTTTGGGATTTCTTTCTATTTATGCTTTTACATCTCCCATACTTTGTCGTATAAAACAAACTATGCTTCAATAAAACAGTAAATCCAGAGCATTCCTATAGAAATCATTCTCGAAAGAGCAGCACTTAATTGCACCTGAGTCTGTTAATTCATGTACTGGTTTTTTGCCTGAAAGCCATGTTCAGCAAATGATATTTCTATAATAGAAACATTTATCATTACTGTAAAAGTAAATCTCTACTATTTGTGTAAAGTGGCTCTTGCTCAGTTTTAAAACACACACAACACCCCTAATACTTTGGATTCTAAGGCAGGTTAGCCCTTTAACTGCTGGCAATGAAAATAGGATTTTCTTCCTAGTTGCCATGTGTTTCCTAGAGGAACGTGTGATCAAAACAAATGTTAGCTATAGATATGTTTATATGTTTTACTTCATGACATCTTTCCCATTTGAATTGGCCTCCTTCGAATTCTTAGATTTCAGTAGGGAAGCTTTAGATATCTATTTGTGGACATGTGTTCTTCCTATTCCTTTAGCTAGGTTTTATTTGGTGAGGTTTCCTTCTAATATGCTTTTCACGTCAGTAAAATTATAGACCAATAAAAAACAAAATAAGCTTGTGTGGAGTGAGTGATATGACCTCATGGCAATGTAACTGCTTATCAAACAAATTCTCTAGGAGCATTTATGTCCCTTTTTCTGATATAAGTTAATGAATAACTAGGTAAAAATATCCAAATTGATCTTTCCCAAAGCTGAAGAGATTAGCTATACAAAACTATAGTAAATCTTTAACTCTTCAGAGTGTGTGATGTAATTTCTACTGTGGAAGCCAGATCCTTTGAGCTTCATGCCAGTTTTCAAGTAGTGGCATTGGATTTGGTTCAGCAGGACTTGGGCATCCACCTGTCAGAACGACCATTGTGGCAAGCACTTTGGAGGCTGTGGAGACTGATCCTCACCTTCAGGGAAATCAAGACATCTAACCAGATGAGAAAGTACCAGAAGAGAAAGTAAGATGACCTGCCAGGACTCTCTCCATAGTCAGGTGTGACTGCGCAAACCTGAGGAGGTACATAAATTAGGCTCAGTACAACAGAGAACTCAAACATTGCTTAGAAACCAATAATATAATGAGCATTAAAATAATACTTTGGCAAGATAAATACATCTCTCTGAAAGAAAAGAATGAAATAAACAACAGATTTTTTAAAATTGGGAACAAAATATAAGAAAATTAGAAGATTAATCTGTAAGAGACAGCTCTGAAATATTAGTTTCAAAACACAAAGATTAAAAAAAGAGAATATTATCAAAGAAATAATGAAAGAAAAATTTTCAAACTTTAAGATGTGAGCCAATTATATACATTTTCAATGTACTCATCAAAATAAATGCAGTAGGATAACCAAAATATGTTATCATGTTAAATTATCCAAAAAGCTCACAAAGAGAAAACAAAAAGAATTAAAAAAAATATTTAAACAACATTTTTTAAAATTTTATTTATTATACTTTAAGTTCTGGGGTACATGTATGTGCAGATTGTGCAGGTTTGTTACATAGGTATACATGTGCCATGGTGGTGGTTTGCTGCATCCATTGCCCCGTCATCTACATTAGATATTTCTCCTAATGCTATTCCTCCCCAGTTTCCCACCCGCTGCTATTCCTCCCCTAGCCCTCAACCCCCAGGCCC
>CAUYLG010056889.1:0-48187 GCA_963573385.1 Cacajao melanocephalus | reverse complement strand
TAAAAGAGACAATGACTGGCCGGGCGCAGTGGCTCACACCTGTAATCCCAGCAGTTTGGAAGGCCAAGGCGGGCGGATCACTTGAGGTCAGGAGTTTGAGACCAGCCAAACTGGCCAACCAGGTGAAACCGGGTCCGTACCAAAAATACAAAAATTAGCTGGGCATGGTGGCTCACGCCCGTACTCCCAGCTACTAGTCGGGAGGCTGTGGCACGAGACTGGAGGGGGAGATTGAACCCGAGAGGCGGACACTGCAGTGATCTCAGATACTGCCACTTCACTCCAGCCTGGGTGACGAAGTGAGACTCTGGAAAAAAAAAAAAAAAAAGACAATGACTAATTATGTTGACAAATCAATTAGGCAGATGTCACAGTTTCATAACAATACTTAGAGAAATAATGTTTGAGACCAAGCGTCCATGTCTTACTACAGAACTGAGTGAGACAGAGATTGTGGGAAACAATTGCTTTGAGCAGGCGGAAAGGACCATATAGCACTTCACAGCTATATCGTGACAATGAACCCAACCTGCCAGCTGGAGAAAAACCATGTGCACACCTGAGTACTTCTACTTAATTTCTAGTAAATCTCATGGAGTTGATCCTTAATTCATTGGTTCAACATTTTTACCTGCTTCATCCGAAACAAGCTGATCCATATGAAAAGTCAGAAAAAAATGTTTCACTTAACTGTGAGTTGGACATCATGACTTCCTTCCAATTAGAACAGTGTGGAAGGAGGGCAGAAGAGTAACTTTCCAGCATAGAACCCTTTCGAATACTACCTCAGCCACATAATCAAGGTCACCATCAATAGTCTTAACTCTCAATCTGAGGTGATGAGAATCACACTTTATATCTGTGGTCTTCCTCAGATATAAAAGCCCCAAATCCAAGTCTAATCCAGAGGAAAACGTCAGTCAATTCTAACAGAAGGATATCCTACAGCATACCTGACTAATATCCCTCAAAACTATCAAGGTCATCAAAAATAAGAAAATTCTGAGACGGTCACAGCCTAGAGGAGTCTAAAGACACATGACACCAAAGTGTAATGAATGTGGTATCCTAGATAAGATTCTGGAACAGAAAAAGTACCTTACATAAAAACTAAGAAAACCTGAATAGGTTGTGGACCTTAGTTTATAATTACACATCTATGCTGCTTCATTAATTGTGTCACACTGGCCAGGCCCGGTGGCTCACGCCTATAATCCCAGCACTCTGGGAGGCTGAGGTGGGTGGATCACGAGGTCAGGAGTTTGAGACCAGCCTGGCTAATATGGTAAAACCCTATCCGTCCAAACACACAAAACTTAGCTAGGCATGGTGGCATGTGCCTGTAGTCCCAGCTGGTTGGGAGGCTGAGGCAGGGGAATCACTTGAACCCAGGAGGCGGGGGTTGCAGTAAGCCAAGATCGCGCCACTGCAGTCTACCCTGGGCGACAGAAAAAGACTCTGTCTCAAAAAAAAAAAAGTATTATACTAACCGTAATATAGTTACACTACAAATTTACCATACTAACATAAAATGTTAATAACAGGAATAACAGGGTGCAAGGTATATGGGGACTACCTTCTCTGTAAACCCGGAACTTTTTTCCGGAAACCTAAAACTGTTTTAAAAATAAAACAAAGTCTATTTTTAAAAAGTCTTAGTATCCCCTCTAGATATTCATGTGTAGCAACTTGCTTCCTTAGGCTATTTTCCCTCCTCTACTCTAAATATGACTGGCTAAAAGATATCTTAGGAAAAATCAAAATAGACATTTTCTACATTATTCTTCTGTGTTTAAGATGTCTAAACAGTGAATAAGCTCTGCATTTACATCTCCAGGGCAAGTTGTTCTGATTTGTACTCACTGGTTTTCATTCACTTTAAAGACAAGTATCTTTCCAGTAGGGAACTATGACTTATACAGCTTTGATCTTAATGAAGCCTACCACTTTGTTAAAACAAGCTTCTACTTCACAGCTAACACGGCAGTGAGCCTTGAAAACAGACAGCACGCAGTTATCACAAACGCCAAAGATTCCCAACAAATAACACACCACTGTGGTTTTCATGTTGGACACTGCATTTAAATTTGACAACAGTGAACACAAAAGGCACGGATCCTATGACCCAGAAAGGAGGCTTCAGGGTGTCCATCTGTTGAGATACAACCCCTATATACCTGTATCTGCAAACCTAGTTTCCGTTTAATTTGAAACAAAAACCCTCCTCGTGCAGGGACAATAGTTAAAAAGAATGTTCTGAATGGACTACTTTATACTAAGCCTTAAGTATAAAGTTTTATATTTTTATAAAACCTGAGGTATCTGGGAAGTTAGGTCCCCTGAGGGCAGACCTTAACCAATGACTTGGTAGAGATGTAAACACACCAGCTTGCCGGTTCTCTTGTAAGGACAACTCCAAGGATTGACAGTGCACACTGACTTCAGAGCTCAGCAGCACAGAGCCACCTCCAGGGGAACAGGCTTAGAGCAGCTTGCTCAGGGGCTTTCCTTCCCTTTCTATCCCATTTCTCTACTCCCCTGTGATTTTTTTTCCTGGAAACTTTCTCATTATTTTCACAGGAATTCCTGTCTTAAGATTTACTTCTGGGCTTCTAAGACACATGATTTAGTAAGTTTTTTGTTTTTTTTTTGTTGTTGTTGAGACGGAATCTCCCGGTCGCCCAGGCTGGAGTGCAATGGTGCAATCTGGGCTCACTGCAAACACTCCGCCTCCCGAGTTCAAGCGATTCTTCTGCCTCAGCCTCCCGAGAAGCTGGGATTACAGGCATGTGCCACCATGACCAGCTAATTTTTTCATTTTTAGTAGAGACAGGGTTTCGCCATCTTGGGTAGGCTGCTCTCGAACTCCTGACCTTGTGATCCCTGCCCCCTCACCCTCCCAAAGTGCTGGGATTACAGGCCTAAGCCACCACGCCCGGCCTATAACAAGTATTTTTAAGCAGATGACTCTTATCTTTAAAAGCAGTAGAACTTACTATTTTTTGACATATTCGATGTAAAAGATAAAGTCACTTTGTCACTGCTGAATGTAAATAGAGAAAACTGATTTGGAAAAGTTTTAAAATTCAAATTTAAATACGAAAGATCTTCATTCTTTACCTGTGATACGTGTGTGCTACAGATATTTTTTCCCAATCCAGTTTTTTTAGTTGTCTTTTGACTTTATGATGTATTTGTCACGCCATTTGTTTTACGCTTTTTATTTTACTGCCTATGTGTTTTTGAGTCACAGTTAGAAAGCCGTTTTCTTTTAGTATTTGTATTGTTTCATTTTTCACATTTAGATCCCTGACCCATTTAGACTTTTTGTTATGCTATGAGATGTAGATCTAATTTTGTCTGTTTCCAAATGGCCAACCAGTTGGCCCAGCTCTGTGTATTACAAAGCCCAACTCTACCCCAGTGTTATGTGATACCACCTTTAACTTTCCATGTACACTTGGGGTTATTTCTGGATTTTCTATTCTATTCTACTTGCCTTTTTATATATTCACACACTAGTTCCACATCTTATAGAGATTTTGTAACCTTTATTGTCATAAAAGCTCTATGACTGCCTTTAGAACCTGTATAATACAGTTTTAGTTACAGAAGCTAAAGACAAAAATAACTTTAAACCAATATGGAATTCTGGCTAGTTGGTCTGTTTTTCACAATAGTACGGGTTAGCGATTTTGAAACTACTTTTTGTATACGATTGAGCAAATAAGTGAATATCTTGTGGATAACGAGGGCCAGCTTTCTACTCTCAGAAAACACAGTTACAATTACAGAAAGGGCAGATCTGATGGAACCCTGAGATGCTGCATTGGAACTGAGGTAACAGTGAGAACTCAGCTGTTTTTTAAACATATATTTAGGTAGGTAGGTAGGTAGATAGACAGAGATAAAACATAGATGAGCCTGGACTGATGTGTGTATGGAAATTGCGTGTGTGTGTGTGTACATATATAAATATGCATGTATATATACGTACATACACACAGATACATGAACACGCGTGTGTGTATAAATTCCTAGCGTTGTCTGCTGAAACAGTCTAGAAGCCATGGCATCCTAGTAGCAACAAACACAACCTACACAGCCCTGATACCGGCTGTGAAATAGCATTCTCCAAAAAAAGAAACAAGAATCTTTGGAGAAATATCTGATTCCAAGCCAGGAGCAAAGTACACGATGAGCTTGGAACATCTTTTGCCCTTAAACAGGGAATGACGGGGCCATGTTAAAAAGACACGGGAACCAGAAGTAAACAAATGAATACACGGGGGAGAAGGGAAAGCGCTTCCTTACTGCAGAGAAAGAGAACCGAGCAAAGCGTTCTGCAGCTCGTGCCGCGTGGGGCGGGGGAAGACAGAGGCCCGGCGGCGGGAGGACGCCCTGCGGCGGGAGGACGCCCTGCGGGGGGCGACCGGAAGCCGAATCCCCCGACTGGCGGACGCCGTCCCGTCCTCCCGCTGGAGCCTCGTTCTCCCCGCACCTGCCACTGCCCCGCCCCCACGCACCGCTCCGCGTCGCTTTTCGCCCCGTCACCTTGGCAACAGCAGCGGGCTCCGGCAGTGCCGCCACCGGTTTCTCGCCGCCGCCAGCAGCACTGACGCTGCAGAGGCCGCCGCCATGTCCCCGGGGCCCGGCCGCTGGTTGAAGTGCGGCTGCGTCTACGTCGCCCGCATCACCTCCGTTCGGTGTGAAAGCCTCTTGTCCTCCTCTGGCCACCGTCCAGTTCTGAACCAAGAAATGAGCCAATCCCAGTGAGGCATTCGCGCGGGGGCGTCCCTGTTGAAACCTCTCGGCGACGCCCTGGCAATCCGGCTGGTACCCGCGGGGTGAGGTCCCGGCCCTGGGGACCCTCGGGGTCTGCGCGTATGCCGGGGTGGTGTTGGGAGCTGGGAGGATCTGCTTTGTCCCCAGCCTTCCTGGGCCCTGGGTGTCCCTATCGCTGTTTCCGCGCGTGAACCGCAAGGGCCCACCCTTTCGCGGGCTCCAGGGCTAGAAACCCTCCTCTTGACCTTTGGTCTTTAGAGAACTGAGGTGAAGCAGCCAAGCGGGAGACTGTCGTAGGATACAAAGCAGTGGAGAATAAAACAATGCAAAATTCTATAACATTTTCAAAATGTAAAAAAAAAAGCATTAGGAAATCCTGTTAACCGTCTCAAAACTGAAACTACTGAATATCTTAAAAATGAAAAAAAAGAAAGCACTGCGTATTAGTACCTGTGGGATATACCAATGCAGTGCTTTTAAAGATCAAAATAAAAGTAACTTGAAAAACTTAGAAAAAATTAGCAAGGCAAACCTAAGAAAAGCAGAAAGAAGGAATTCGTAAGAATGAAAGAAGAAAATAAATTAGAAAATAGAAATGGGAGTGGGAATACTAATAAGCAAAAGATTTGAAAAAGGCAACAATAGGGTGGTTGGCTAACCTAATCCAGAAAGAAAGAGGAGCACAATCAAAATACAAAATGGTAAAGGGGAGATAACCATAGGTGCAGAAAAACTTAAAAGAATTGCATGGTCAGTCAGTTCTATGTAATAAATTTGAATACTTGAATGAAATGGACACGATTCCAGGAAAATATAACTTACCAAAACATTCCAGAGATAGAAATTCTAAGTAGACAAATTATCGTAGAAGAAATCAATGATGTCAGAGAGCTGCATTTCCCATAGCTGAATCCACAAAAGCACCAGGCCCAAAATATTCCATAAGAAAATTCTGTGAAAATTTGAGGAACAGAGAGTTTGTTGCTGTTGATTCTGTCTTAAGCACAGGAAAAAAAAAAAAGGAAATATTTCAAATTCTATTTAGGAAGTGAGCATAACACTTACACCAAAATCTCACAAAACACACATGCAGCATACACACATACACCGACCATAGAAATTCTTACTCATGAATATTACTGGAAAAATGCTAAATCAAATAAAAAATATCATAGAGTCTATCTCACTAGAAATAGCAGGGTACAGTGGCTTATGCCTGTAGTCCCAGCTACTTGGGAGGCTGAAGTGGGGGGATCCCTTGAGCCCAGGAGTTTGAAGCCAGCCTGGGCAACATAATGAGACCTCCTGTCTCTAAAAAGCATTGCAAAGAAAAAAATTTGTCATCTTCAAGATGCAAAAAAGGTATTTGATAAAATTCAACATACATTCTTGATTTTTTAAAAAAATCTTAAAAAATTTAGCAAATGATGTTGACACAACTAGGTAGCCATCTAGAAAAAATAAAGTTGGATCCCAACTCAACTCATACCTCACATCAAAATAAGTTCCAGATAGATTAAAGAGTACAGTATACAGATTATTTTGTTACCTAGGTAATAAGTACAGTAACTGGCAGGTAGTATTTTTTTTTGAGATGGAGTCTTGCTCTGTTATCCAGGCTGGAGTACAGTGGTGCGATCTCAGCTCACTGCAACCTCCGCCTCCCAGGTTCAAGCCATTCTGCCTCAGCCTCCAGGTAGCTGGCACTACAGGCATGCACCACCATGCCTGGCTAATTTTGTTGTATTTTTAGTAGAGATGGGGTTTCACCATGGTGGCCAGGCTGGTCTTGAACTCCTGATCTCAAGTGATCTGCCCACCTCAGCCTCCCAAAGTGCTGGGATTACAGACGTGAGCCCGGCTGCCCCTGGTAGGTAGTTTTTCTGTCCTCTCCCTTTTCCCACCATTTGCCCTCAAGTAGGCCCTGGTGTCTGTTCACCTCTTTGTGTCCATGCGTTCTCATTGTTTAGCTCTCATTTGTAAGTGAGAACATGTGGTATTTGGTTTTTTGTTCCTGTGTTAGTTTGGCTGTGTCCTTCATCTCCATGCTTGTTGCTGCAAAAGACATGATCTCATTCTTTTTTATGGCTGTGTGGTTTTTTATGGTGTATATGTACCATATATTCTTTATCCAGTTTACTATTGATGGGCATTCAGCCTGAGTCCATGTCTTTGCTGTTGTGAATAGTGTTGCAGTAAACATACAGGTGCATGTGTCTTTGTGGCAGAATGATTTATATTACTTTTGGGTATAGCCACAATAATGGGATTACTGTGTTGAATAGTAATTCTGATTTAAGTTATTTCAGACATTGCCACACTGCTTTCCACAATGGCTGAACTAATTTACATCCCTACCAGTGTATAAGCATTCCCATTTTCACCCCTTGATTCCTGGACCCATGAATCTTGCCAATGGGAAAAAGAATATCATATTTTGAATGTTAATTCAGAGCATATGCATATCTCGCCCCAGCCCTGCAAGGTATCATCACCTCGCTGGTGCTATAACTGAGTCTTCAAGAAGCCATTCCACTGTTCTGTCAAGCCAGCTGCTCCACAATGGTGGGGAATGTAAGATCAGTAAATTCTATGATGGTGGGTCATTCCACACTTTATTTGCTGTTAAGTGAGTTCCTTGATGGGAAGCAATGCTGTGTGGAATACAATGGCAGTAGATGAGGCATTCTTTAAGTCCAGGGATGGCAGTTTTAGCAGAAGCATTGTGTGCATGGAAGGCGGATCTGTATTGAGAGTGTCTATTGCAGAAATTAAAAAACGCTGCTGCCCCCTCCAGGATGGAAGTAGTCCAATATGATCAACCTGCACCAAGTAGCTGGTTGATCTCTTCAGGGAATGGTACCTTATCAGTGTTGGTCTCTGCTGCTGGCAGATTGGGCACTCTGCCAATTGCAGGTTGGGTGAATGGAAGTGCATGTTGCTCAGGTCATGATTACTCTCTGTCTCTTTCACCATGGCCACTTTGTTCTTGAGCCCATTGGGCAATGATAGGAGTGGCTGAGGAAAGAGGCTGGCTCATATCCACAAAACAAGTTATTTACTTGACTATTAAAATCCTCCTCTGCTATCATCCTTCTGTGAACATTCACCTGGGACACAAGTATCTTCACATTTTTGCCTATTCAGAGAGGTCTATCCATGTACCTTTTCCCCAAATTTCCTTGCCTTTTTAATCATGTTCCTTCCAAGTTTCTGACCATTCAGCCAGACCATTGGCTGCAGCTCATAAATTGGTATATAATCACATGTCTGTACATTTCTGCTTCAAGACAAAGTGAACAACCATGGGTACTGCTTCAAGTTCTGCCCACTGGAGTGGGGGGATGGATTTCCCTTCACTGCTCTCCTGAATGTCTCAAAAGGTGATGCAGAGCTGCATTTGTCCACTTTCAGGTGGCGCCTACATATCGTGCTGCACCTGTAAACCAGGCCCAAGTTTTCTCTTCCTGTCAACTGATCATAGGGAGCATCACGTGAGGTCATACGTGGAGGCTGGGAGAGAGGAGAGAGTGTGGCAGGGTACAATAGGGTACAATGAGCATTGGGGCCCTTCTTGTAACTCACCTTTGCCTTCAGAGCTCGGGCCTGATCACATACGTGTCACTTTCATTTGGTGTTGGAGTGCTGCTGTTCATGCCCAGCTGCATGGCTTGGTGGGTCAGATAACACCTCGCTGACGTTGCTCAGCGCAGGCTGGATGGTAACTTGGTTGTCCATGGTTAAGCATTGAGTCAGAAGCATGCCAAGAGCCGTTTCTCAAAACAAGTGTAGTTACGTATTGTAGAGAGGGGCCCCGCTCTGCTGAAAACATTCTAAGGGCCTGTGCTGCAATTCACATAGGGGCCTGCCAGGGCCTCCACACAGTATCCCTATCTGCTGTTGACATTTCAAGCACCATTTGGATCCTCTGAATCACGCGGCTCAAGTGACAGAGAGGCTTGCACGGCAGCTGGGACCTGTGGCAGAGCCTTCTCTTATTCTGGGCCCCGCTCGAAACGAGCAGCTTTTCAGGTCACTTGGTAAATGAGTTGGAGTAACACACCCAAACGAGGAATATGTTGCTTTTGAAATCCAAAGAGGCCCACTAGGTGTTGTGCCTCTTTTTTTTTGGTTGTGGGCCAGATGTGACAACTTATTCTTTACCTTAGAAGGGATATTAGGCCGGGCATGGTGGCTCACAGCTGTAATCCCAGCCCTTTGGGAGGCTGAGGTGGGTAAATCATGAGGTCAGGAGATTGAGACCACCCTGGGCAACATGGTGAAACCCCATCTCTACTAAAATAGAAAAAATTAGCTGGGCAAGGTAGCATGCACCTGTAGTCCCAGCTACTCGGGAGGCTGAGGCAGGGGAATCACTTGAACCCGGGAAGCAGAGGTTGCAGTGAGCCAAGATTGCGCTCACTGTACTCCAGACGGGGTGACACAGTGAGACTCTGTCTCAAAGAAAAAAAAAAAAGGAAGGGATATCTTGGCATGCTCTACACTACTGGACCTATAGAAATTTCACTGGTGTATGCATGTTCTCACTCATAAGTGGGTGTTGAACAATGAGCACACACAGATACAGGGAGGGAAACATTGCACACTGGGGCCTGGGGGGTGGGGGGCTAGGGGAGGAATAGCAGGAGGTCAGGGAATTGGGGAGGGATAGCATTAGGAGAAATACCTAGTGTCGATGACAGGGCGATGGATGCAGCAAACCACCACCACGGCACGTGTATACCTATGTAACAAACCTGCACGATCTGCACATGTACCCCAGAACTTAAAGTAAATAAATTTTTTAAAATTTTACTGGTGGAGAAGGTCTCTGAATTTTAGTTAAATTTATTTCCCAACTTCTGACATGCAAATGTCTTCCCGATAAATTTAGGCTAGTTGCTACTTTTTGCTCACTAAGTCACTTCAGCATAATGTCATCAATGTAATAGACCAGCATGGTATTTTGAGGATGAGAAGGATAATCAAGATCACTGTGAACTGAATTATGACATAGAGCTGGAGAGGCAATGTACCCCTGAGGTAGGAAAGTGAAGGTATATTGTTGGCCTTGCTAGCTGAAAGCAAACTGCTGCTGGTGGTCTTTTTTTTTTTTTTTTTTTTTTTTTCCCACAGATATATAGAAGAAAGCATTTGTCAGATCAATAACCACACACTGGGTAGTAGAGGATGTGTTAATTTGCTCAAGCAAGGATACCACATCTGGTACAGCAGCTGCAATTGGAGTCACAACCTGGCTAAGCTTCTGATAATCCACTGTCATTCTCTAAGATCCATCTGCCTTCTGCACAAGCCAAATAGGCAAGTTAATGGGGATATGGTGGGAATCACCACCCCTGCATCTTTCAAGTTCTTAATGTTGGCACTAAGCTCTGCAGGAATACTGCATTCCTCCAGGGACACAGTATTACTTTTGGTTTACTATTTTCCTAGGTAGAAGCAGCTCTAGTGGCTTCCACTTGGCCTCTCCACCATCACAGCCTTCACTCCACAGGTTAGGAAACTATATGGGAATTCTGCCAGCTGCTGAGAGTATCTATTCCAATGACACATTCTGGAACTGGAGAAGTAACCACGGGATGGAGTCAGAGGCCCCAACTAGGCCCGCTGTAGGACAGACTTGAGCTAAAACTTAGTCTATTTAGGCTGCTCTAACTAGATACCTTAGACCTGGGGCTTATAAACAACAAATTTATTCTTACACATCAGGAGGCTGAGAAGCATGAGATCAGGGTGCCAGCGTGGCCAGGTTCTGGCAAAGGCCCTCTTCCAGGTTGCAAAATGCCAACTTCTTGCTGTGTCCTTCATGTGGCAGAGGGGGAAACCAAGCTTCCCTCAGGCCTCTTTTATAAAGGCACTAATCCCATTCCTGAGGGTTCTACCATTATGACCGAATCACACCCCAAAACCTCCACCTCCAATTCCTATCAGTTTAGGGGTTATGATTTCAACATATGAACCTTGGAAAGACACAAACATTCAGACTACAGCAAACTTCAGTGATCACCTGATCTCCGTTAGCCCCTATTTTGACTGGTGGGTCACAGTGATGTTTTTGGTGTCCTGGAATTAGTGCCAGTTCAGAATCCTATAATCCCCCAAAAGCCTCATTATTTCCTTTCCCTAATGTATAGCTACCTTAGTAAACTGCCACAGGTCCTTTGGGGGAGGCTGGGAGAAAGATTAACAGTATAAAATTTGGGCTGATAAGGGGTTCTTTCCTAAAGGGGACTCAATTTAATCTTCATTCAAGGGGTCCTGGGACTGTAAACTGACTCAAATCCTGGAATTGAATGAGGGCTTGTGACTCTCCGTTTTTAAGATTCAAGTTAGACTTTTGTTCACTTGACCTAGAAACCTTTCTGCTGATACAGATCAAGTAAGCATTGAGTAGGCCTCCGATGTATTCTGCTTTTTGAAAGATCATGATCAACTCGCAAATGCTGAGGTCTGCAAGAGTCAGACTATTTCAGGTACTGCTTTGACTTTGCTGTCCCTGTGGTAATCACATTCACCTCACCTTTGATGACCGAGTGCTGCCACTTGGTCCCTGCCACCCTGAGATCCAATTATTCCTATTGCATTCCAGTTTTCCAACTCAGTGACTGTACTTCCCACTGTAAGGCCTGGCCTACAGAAAAGAATGATCGCAGAGCTCTTCAAGAATGCCAGGGCTACCCTCAGATATTCCTCACAGTTGTGGTGAAAGGGTATCTCTTGTACCCTGCCAAGGTGGGTGAGTAGGTCTTAAAAGATGAATCTGCTCCAACAATCCAATCTTCCTAAGCCTTTGAATCCCTTCCTCTACATTATGCCAAGGCAGGTCAGGAATTTCTAACTCACTTTTGGGATTAGGATTTCAACATATAAACCTATATAGAATGCATGAACCACCTTTTTGTCCAGGCGCCCGCCAACCAACCAAATAGACTGTTCAAATCCCTTCTAACTCAGCTGCAATGTTAAAGGCAGAATCTCTGCTTTGTAGGTCCTTATCAATAAATTCAGCCTGCTCCAACTTTGTTCTGTCTGTCAATATCTCATGCCCTTAATATCCATTGCCACGTATGTTCCCCAGATTGTGTCTGTATAAATTAGAAAACTCGAGAAGTTCTTTTGAAGCACAGTATACCCCTGCACTTTGTAACTCACCTTCAGGGCCTGCTGGGACTTGAGTTTAGTTATAGGTCTAGAAGCAAAGAAGAGTGGTGTGGGTGGATCCTGAAAAGAATCTGCATTGTCTTGCAAAGGCAGCTGATCCAGGGGAGGCCATCACAGTTTCCTCTGGCAATGCAGGGTTAATCCCCTCAGATGGCAGTGAGGAGGATACTTGTACTCCTAAGACTTTCAGGGCAAAATGTCCTCAGCTCCATCAGGTTCTTCCCATGTGTCCTCATTCCAGCTTTCAGGATCCCATTCTTCCCAATGTGCTCACTTTAGAAGTAGAACTTTTCAAGGTTGGGAATTCAATGTGTGTTGTAATTAAGTCACTCGTGGGATGAGACAAAACCACACAGGGAAACACATGGGAAGAGAGTGTGGCAGGTGCAGAAGTAGAGGCAGATGTGCGGGCCCACCCCCCACGTGGGCACATGTGTGCACAATCCACCCCCACGCCAGGGTGGCAGGCTGATTTCAGAAAACAAAAAGATGGCAGTGGAATGGCTGTTAGGATGGCGTGAGCTCAAGTAACACGTCACTTCTAAGGTTTGTCTATTCCATCAGCTGCGGAGTAAGTGGGATCTTTTCCAATGCCACTTTTCACTCTCTGGCACCAACTGGGTGTCCAGCAATTCAATTCAAATGTATTTTAACTATCTGGAGTTAGAATAGACACCACAGGTTAAGGGCACAGTCCCATAAGACTGCCCCTTAATTCAGACACCAATTACAAATCCTCAGCTGTCCATACTTCCGGTTGGCTATAAATATAGAGTTCCCCTGGCTTCCTCCTCTAGCTTGGTAATTTGCTAGAATGACTCACAGAACTCAGGAAAGTGCTTTACTTATCGTCACCAGTTTACTATAAGGGATACAACTCGGGAAAACCAAATGGAAGAGGTACATAGGGCAAAGTATGGGAGGTGGTGGTATGCAAAGCTTCCGTGCCTTCTCCAGGTGTACTACCTTCCCGGCACTGGATGCGTTCACCAGTCCAGAAGCTCATAGACACTGTCATTTAGGAATTTATTTTTATTTTTTTTGAGACAGGATCTCATTTTGTCACCCAGGCTGGAGGGCAGTGGTGTGATCTCAGATCACAGCAGCCTCAGCCTCCTGGGTTCAAGAGATTCTCCCTCCTTAGCCCCCTAAGTAGTTGAAACTACAGGTGTGTGGCCACCATGCCTGGCTAATTTTTTCATTTTTTTTGTAAAGATGGGGTTTCGCAATGTTACCCAGGCTAGTCTCAAATTCCTGAGCTCAACTGATCTGCCTTCCTTGTCCTTCCAAAGTGCTGGGATTTATAGACGTGAGCCACGTGTCTGGCCTCATTTAGGGATTGTTATGGAGGCTCTGCTCTGTAAGCATGATTGATTAAATCATTGGCCCTTGGTCATTAACCCAACCTCCAGCACTTTTCCCCTTCCTAGAAGCTGGGGGATAAGGCCAAGAGTTCCAACCTTCTACAAAGGCTTGGTCTTTCTGGTGACCAGGCTGTGTTCTGAAGCTATCTAGGGATCTGCTAAGAGTCTCTTCATTAGAACAAAAGACACTCTTACCACACTATCCATCAGGAAATTCCTGAGGTTTAGGAGCTATATGCCAGGACCTTGGGGCAAAGACCAAATCTCTTCCCGATAGCACAATCATACGAAGATTTGCAATCTAAGAAGTTTGAAGAGCTAGTCTAGGCCAGTAGTGCCCAAAGGGTAATCCCAGGACTTTAGTATCATCAGTTTTCCTGGGGACTTGTTAGAAATGAAGATATTTGAGTACCATTCCAGACTACTAAATCAGAATCCTGGAGGTGGGACCCAGAAATCTGGGTTTTAGTAAAAATTACTTCTGTTCCTAGGTGATGCTGCTAAAGTTTGAGAACCACAGATGTAGATAAAACTGGGGCCCTTCTTGGTGCCCAGGAACCTCCACCCTCACCTGTGGCACCAGGAGCTGAGGAGGCTAGAGTGCCAGCCACTGCTCTCCAAGGTAGGTCCTTCGTCTGTCTTTCCTTCGTCAGAGGCTGCACTGACCAGTCACCCACGGGGAGGTGGGGCCTCCAGGGAGGTGGAGCTTGGGCAGTTCTTTACTGGAAGACAGAGAATGGTCTTGGTTTTTACTATACAGTTTGGTCCTTTACAGTGCCACTTGCAAATGAGGCAGGGTGCCGTTATGAGGCCTCAATGGTGTTCGTAAAATGTCTGACACCGTGCTAGACACAGAACAGTCACTTGCTATATGGTGGTGGTAGTTGCTGTACCTGACACTGCCTATCACAACCGTAATAGATGTTCAGTAGATAGGAGTGATTGTTAATTGGTTCACTGGAGAAGGAAGCAGGCTTTTCCAGCTTGTTTCTCTGATTTTGCCAGCCAAGACATCTTCGTTTATTTTGTGCTGCTGTAACAGAAAACCATGGACTGGGCAATTGATAATGAACAGAACTTGCTTTGGCTCATGGTTTTGGGGGCTGGGAAGTCTAAGATCGAGGGGCTGCACCTGGTGAGAGAGAGCCTTCATGCTGCATCATAACACGGTGGAAGGCATCACAGGGGTGAGAGGAAGAGAAAAGGGAACCAAACGCATCCTTTTATCAGGATCTTGCTTCTTAGATAATGGCATAATCCATTCATGAGGGTGGAGCCCTCATGACCTAATCGCCTCTTAAAAGTCCTCTTTCTCAATGCTGTTGCATTGAGGATCCAACACATGAACTTTGGGGAACACATTCAAACCACAGCACAAATAGGCATAATGTAAGAGATCATAATTAGGAAGGAGAAAAGCAGGCAGGGAAGGTGGGAGGGTGGAAAGGAAGAAGACAGAAAGGATGTCAGTATTCACAAAAGCAATAGAGACAATGACCATTTTCTTGGAAGAACAAGGAGGTTTGGGCTATTGAACACTATGTGGTCATTTCTTCTTTTTTTTTTTTTTTGAGTTGGAGTTTCACTCTGTTGCCCAGGCTGGAGTACAATGGCTGATCTCGGCTCACTGCATCCTCTGCCTCCCGGGTTCAAGCAATTCTCCTGCCTCAGCCTCCCAAGTAGTTGTGATTACAGATGCCCACCGCTGCACTTGGCTAATTTTTGTATTTTTGGTAGAGACAGGGTTTCACCATGTTGGCCAGGCTGGTTTTGAACTCCTGACCTCAGGTGATCCACCCTCCTTGGCCTCCCAAAGTGCTGGGATTACAGACATGAGCCACTGCACCCAGCTGGTCTTCTTAATTCTAGTTATAGGATTTCAGAGCTGGAAAAGGGAAGTTGGAGGTCACAGAGCTACCTCCTTACTGCCCAGGGGAAGCAGTGAAGGCCCTGAGAGAGCAAGTGTTGGAGATTACAGCAGAGTTAGTTTCCAAGGATAGGCACTGCCTGCTACATCTCACCATAACATGACCTCAGTTATCTGACATGGAAACCTTTGAAGACTGTGAAAGCACCAAAGATGTGGCCAGCACTCTGAGTGTGATTTATTTCCTTTCTATCTCTTTTTGTTCTCATTCTTATTCGTAAGCTCCTCCTCCCTCTGTTCTCTTCTCCATTCCTTCTCTTCCTTTTCATGATTCTCATCCATAAGGACCTGGCCTAAGCCAGGAAGCTGAGGTTACCGGATCTTTGAAGCAGGTCTGATACTCCCAGCCCAGCAAACCCCACGTCATTGTCTTCTTTACAAGGTGTTGGTTTCTGCTGACCAAAACTCACAATTGGCTCTGACTGGGCACCAGGGTTCTGACTACTCTCAATAGGAAACATCTCATTTGGTTCCTTGAAAATACTTGTGATCCTTGAATAGCCAGAAACCACCATGGAAACATAATTCAAAAGCTGCCTCCCCGCCTATGGTTCTTTAAACCTTTTTTTCTGAGATGGAGTCTCACTCTGTTGCCCAGGCTGGAGTGCAATGGCACGGTTTTGGCTCACTGCAACCGCTGCCTCCCATTCAAGCAGTTCTCCTGCCTCAGCCTCCCAGGTAGCTGGGATTATAGGTGCGTGCCACCATACCCAGCTAATTTTTGTATTTTTAGTAGAGACGGGGTTACACTGTGTTGGCCAGGCTGGTGTTGACCTCCTGACTTCGTGATTCGCCCGCCTAAGCCTCCCAAAGTGCTGGGATTACAGGTGTGGGCCATCACGCCTGGCCTTTTAACGCTTTTTTGAATCTCTTGCAAAAGGTGGCCGTGAAAATGGTTGCTCTGTGGCCGGGGATGATGGCTCACGCAGGTAATCTCAGCACTCTGGGAGGCAGAGGCAGACGGGTCGCTTGAGCCCAGGAGTTCGAGACCAGCCTGGGCAACATGGTGAAACCCCGTTTCTAAAAAAAATTAAATTTAAAAAGGAAAGAAAAAGAAATTCCTTGCTCTGCTTTGCAGGCAGAGTGCAAAGTGCCCAACTTCACAGGGGGAAGAACCTTTCTACAAATCTCATGTCACAGATAAACTAACGTCATTTCTCAACCACAGCTCACACTTGTTACAGAAAGCATTAAAAAATGTCCTCAAGCCCCTGCGATGGGTGGCTACTCCTAGAATTTGGATCCAGGGTGTTCGCAGCTTGGCTTTTTACATATCGAACAGGAAAGAGATGGCTGAGAACATCCGCATGGGTGGCCCCGGCACTCTGCCGGCTGAGTATTCAGGGACTCCCGCTGTAGAAAGAATTGGGGGACAACCTGACCGAATTTGCATTTGCTCAGGCGTTTCCCGTGGAGCTCTACTGAACTGGGGTTAGTCTTTTGCTGCCAGTCAGAAAGAGTCTGGGCCCACCTAGGGAAACCACGGGATAATAGGCTAACGGGGAGGAGGACCGGCATGGAGGATGCGCCACAGCCTCTCCAGAAGGTAGCACTGGCGCGCCCAATTGGTGACAGACGGAGCGGTGGCAAGGGCACAGCTGCACCAAGGTAGAGGCCCGCGCAGGGGAGCCGCGAGCGCCCAACCGTGCCCAGCCTTGTCGGAGCGCAGCCCGCACGCCGGGCTCCAGTGCAGGTGCGGCCAGCGGAGGCCAAGAACCGCACGGGACAACCCCAGTAGGGGGGAAACACACGCCAGCCGCCCCCCCGGTCAGGAGCTGGGGCCTGCAGCAGGGCCTCACTCAGCCTCGCACCCCAGGTCCTGCGGGATGGCGGCACCCTCTCCGGGTCGGTCTGCTTCTCTCCGCAGCTCCTCCGCAGACACCGCGCGGGGAAGAAGGAGGGGCGGAGACCCGGCCGCGGCGCGTCTGGGGATCCCAACCCCGGTGCGGCTGGAGCGCGTCCGTCGCTGTCTCCCCGCCCCGTGGTTCCAAGGAAGGACCGTGTGTAGCCCTAACCCCGGGGGCTGGAGCGCGGGCTCTCCGCAGGGAAAGGGGCGCCACGTTCCCGACCCCAAAACGGGCGGCGCTTGGGCGCCTGCGCGCCTCCTCGAGAGCTCCCAGCTGCTCCGCGGGCGGGAAGAGGTGGGCGCTGGGGCGTGGGAGGCGTGGAGCGTGCGGCGCCGGGGCGTGGGGGGCGTGGAGGGCTTGGGAGGTGTGGGGGGCGTGGAGGGCGTGGCAGGCGTGGGGCGGGCGGGCCGGCTGGGGCGTGGTAGGCGTGGGGCGGGCGTGGGGCGGGCGGCGCCCTGGCGTGGGGGGCGTGGGGGGCGTGGGGGCGTGGGGGGCGTGGGCGGCGTGCGGCGCTGGGGCCGGGGCGTGGGGCGCAGAGGAGCCGCTAGCACCTGCCGCAATCCCTGCGCGCGGCAGGGCCTCCCTCACCCCACAGTCCCGGGAGGTGGCGCCGGAGACCCGGCGGCCGGGACCGCGAATCTGGAAGCCGCGGCGCTCGCCCGGCCAGACTGGTGACTCGCTTCGTTTTGCAGAGCGGCCGCTCCCCTCCCGGTCCAGCTGCGACGCTGGGAAAGCGTCAGACTCGGTCTGTCACGGGAGCCCGCGCGTGGCGTGGCAACGGAGAGCTGGGCTCGGCGGCGAGAGACTCGTTTCGCGCCTGGAGAGGCAGGAAGAGGGCGCGGGCAGAGCATCCTCGGGCAGGGATGCCGTTAAAACATCAGCCACCGCAGCGGTAGACGCAGTTTGGCTTTATTTGTGCGGAGTGGATTTTCAGTGACGTGCTGTCTTGCTTTAAAGAAGAAATGCCCCCTCAGGAGCTCAGCCGGCGACTGGCCGCAGTGACCACTCATGTCGGTAAACGAAGCTTTCATTTTTCCTGCGTTGTATGAATGGCGGGTGGGGACCTGGTCTCTGGGCTGTGTCTGGGCCTCGCCACTCCAGGTCCTACCTGCGGCGCCCAGCGGGGGACATCCTGGGGCGCGCTGCGGGTGGGGGTCGGGGGTCCGAGGCAGGCGCCTTAGCCAGGTGGTTGCCGAGTCCGCTGAGCCCCGAGCCCAGGGTTGCTGGGCTGTTAGCATCCGTCAGCTGCTTAGCACGGGAGTGGGGTGGGTGGGAATTACGTTCTGGTTTTGGGGTTACTGAGAAAGGAGAGGGCATAAGAGGAACGAATGCCGGTGCTTTTCGGCAGAAATGACTGCCACGCCGCTGACGGCTTGTGTATGAGAAACTGCAGGGAGAGGCAGGTTTCGTGCGAGGGCCCTGCGCAGCCGGGCCCCAGGCTTGTTAGTGTGCTGCCTGGAGGGGTCAGCACGACCCCGGTGACCCCCTTGAGAAGCCTCTGCAAGCCAGAGAGGCTGAGCAATTTTAATCCTCTTCCCTGAGTTGAAAATAGCAAAACATGCATTCCTTACTCCTGAAATAAGGGTCGTGATGGACTATCAGGCCCCACAGACTAAGGGAAAGAGGACATCCAGAGAGTTCCCAGTCAGCTTTTTCTTAGTACTTTCCTCCCCTACGCCTTCCCTGGACCTCCCTCAATAAAGACGCACATTCAGTTTCAGAACCTTTGGATGGGGGCGACCGGAATTATGGGGATCATTTTCCCTGTTGCTGACTGCACTTCGAGGTCCTCATGCAAATCAGCTTTTATTGATAAAGCCAGGAACTATTTGTCTTTGTTTTCTACACATTTGTTAAAGTTGCTTTCTTGGTATCTGAATGTTAAATGTTGCTTCATAGCCGGGCGTGGTGGCGCATGCCTGTAGTCCCAGCAACTCAGGAGGCTGAGGCAGGAGAATCGCTTGAACCCGGGAGGCAGAGGTTGCAGTGAGCTGAGATCGCGCCATTGCACTCCAGCCTGAGCAACAAGAGTGAAACTGTGTCAAAAAAAAAAAAAAAAGAAAAAAAAAGTTGCTTCAATTAGTCCAGTGTGTTTGCTGTAATAATCATGCAGATCTCAAATGATACACTTGTGAGGACATACTTTGTAAAGACAATTTATATGGGAAGGCCCAGTTTTGATCATTCAGTTTTAGAAAAAAGTTTCTCCTGCCAAATGTGGACACTGAACTTTTAAGACGAAGGGCCAATCAGATCCTACCAGGTAAAGCTGAATGTGAAATATGGCTGAAGGCAGTGAGAAATAAGAGGAAAAAAAGCTTTTTTTTTCTTTTCTTTTTGAGATGGAGTTTCGCTCTTGTTGCCCAGGCTGGAGTGCAATGGCGTGATCTTGGCTCACTGCAACCTCCACCTCCTGGGTTCAAGTGATTCTCTTGCCTCAGCCTCCCAAGTAGCTGGGACTACAGGCACGCACCACCATGCCCAGCTAATTTTATATTTTTAGTAGAGACAGGGTTTCACCAAGTTGGTCAGGCTGGTATCAAACTCCTGACCTCAGGTGATCCGCCCACCTCGGGCTCCCAAAATGTTGGGATTACTGGCGTGAGCCACCGTGTCCAGCTAAGAACTTCTAATGAAACAGAATTTGGAATTTGAAATATGATGAAAGTTGGAATGATTGTACTGAAACCCAGCACGTGCGTGGAACTGTGGTATAGGGAAAGAGCAGTGGGCCGGAGGCATGACTACCTGGATTCGAATCCTTCCCCGGACAAGTCATTCAACCTCAGGTTGAAAAATAGGAATTTTAATAATACTTCCCCACCCAGCTCAAAGGCTACTGGTGAAGGTAAGTGAGATAATGTGGGTAGAAATACCGTGTGCACTGTGATTGCATAGACATTCTGGTTATTGGACATATCCCTGGTCCCTCTGTCATGCACTAAGATCTACGTTGGTTACTGGGCCTCCCTTGGGGCGAAGCCTCCCATCTGTTAAACAAGGAGGTTGACCTGGATGATTTTAAAGGACCTTGCTACTTCTCTGGAGCAGGCAGTATTCCTTGACCAACGCTTAGCTGCCTGTGGCGCCCAGGCTGTGGTATTTTCTTGCCTACCGTGCTCCCTCCCTCCTTCTATAGGCAGCTCCATGGAGAATACACGTAGGAATTTGCTGTAGTTTCTGCTCTCAACTTCTAATGACCCTTAGCTTCATGTGCTTTGCAACATTCTGTCTCATCATACCTAATCTACTAAAACCTGTGAAATGGGTGGAGTACTCATCATTCTCTCTTATTATCAGATCTTACAAATGAAATCAGATCTTATAAATGAAGGAGTTGATGCAGAGAGGATCATCTTTTAGGGTTTCAGGGGGAGTGAGTGGCAGGCTCAGGCCGGAAGGAAGTTCTTCTTATGTCCTGTTGGGGGATCTCAAGGTGGAGGGGGTGTTTCTCTAACCCTGCAACAGCCTCTGCCTTCACGGAGGGTCGCCTTGAGTAGCCAAGGAGCTTCTCAAGGGTGGATTGGCTCTGTGCTTGCCTGTTCATTTCAGGTATTTCCTTATTAAGTAGCTTCTGAGGAGGAGATCGTGAGCTGGGGAAAGTTTGAGAGGTGCTTGGAGCAAGGCTTTGGGTTAGAACATTTTCCTGGTTCTGTCCGAGCCACTTGCCAGGGTAGACAGACTGTCTTCCGTATTCACGGCCCCTCTGACCCTGAGTCAGTTTCTCCTCCAGCAGGCGTTTCTGCTCTTTCCACATCCCTTAGATTTGATCATTCAGTCAGCCCTCCCTACCCACTCTCATATTTCCATAAGCGTTTTGGGTGCTGTTGATTCAGTTTCTGAAATACCTCACAGCGTTCTTTCCTCATGTCCATTTCCACTGCTACCTGCCTCGTTCCTGCTTTGGGACTTCATTTCCTTCTAACTAGCCATTGTGCAAACCTCCTGTCTCTCTGTGTCTGCCTCTGATCTATACTAGGAGTCAAACAGACACGGCACTCTATATGCCAAAGCCTTTAGTAATACCTGCACCTCGCCATTCTCCGCTGCCTGAGATGCAAGCTCTTCACTGTTTGGCCTATAAAGTTCTAGCTTTATCCCCTGATACCTGAGATGTCTATACCTACTGTTGGTCAACTTGAACTCTTCAGTTCTTTGGCTCTGTGCCTTTATGCTTTCTAGCTCTTTTCTCACCTCTGAGTATTTGCACCTCTTTTCCCCTCCACCTGGAATTGTTGTAACCGAGTGAGTTAGAAGGAATGCGCCACACATTGAGTTCCAAATTAAGAGTCCTTTTTTAATTAGCCAGCAGCCGCAGGGAGACAGCTAACGCTCAAAATTCTCTCAGCCCAGAGGAAGGGGCTTGATTATCTTTTATACCTTGATTTAGGTAGGGGAGGGGGATCCTAGCTGAAGCGGAATTTTACAGAAGCAGAAAAGCAGGTTAGAGGAAGGGGCTGTGGGCACAGGTGTCACCAAGAAGGGAGGTGTTCAGGCTTCTCCTACACAAGGATCAAAGGGAAATTTTTTTCTTACAATAGCAGGGGGCAGGGTATGCCAAGCAGGATTCGGTTATAATGGTTACAAGTGTTAGGAGCAGTACGTGTCAACACTTCTAAGTGCAGCATGACCCAGTTACGCACTCAGAGGGCCTGTGGTAGGGAGGGGGAAGCTAGGCTGGAGTTTACAGCTAAGATGGAGTCAGTGATGGTAGCCCAGGGTAGGTTATTACAGAGTAAGTCTTTAGTATATTTCTCCTCACAGAACCGGTAAACACCTTTGAAACCGAATGCAGTGCCATCTCCTTCATGGTGTCATTTCTGATCTTGCTAGTGGGACATGATGACTCCTGACTCTGAATTTCAAAGTAAGCTTTGTTCTGCTCGCATGGCGCCTCCCGTACTCTCCCCTGTATTATGATTACTTGGTTGTTTGTGTGCTTGTTTAACCTGCTCTGCTTCTAGACTCTTCATTGCTTATCTGTGTATCCTAGATACCCACTTAACACAGGCCCTCACTCTAAGGAGATGCAGAATAAACGATTGCTGAATAGATGAATGATTGATTGTGTGTTGGAATGGAGCTGGGGTATTGAGTACCAGGCAGTTTTTACACTTTTAAGGACAGCTGTAAAATATTTGTAGGTAACTATTTTGTCTCCAAAACCCCATTTTAAAGCAAACATGAAGCCCTTCGTGTGTTCTTCATGCGATATGCTTCACTGGAGGGTTCTCCTTCTTTGGATTTTGTCCATTTGTCAGGAACCCTTATAAAATATGCAGTTCACATGTGAACACAGTGTCTAGATGTGTTTTTGTCCATGCAGGATACATGTAGGACCATCCTTTCCCCTTTATTCTGGACCACAGAGTCACATTGGTTTGTAGAAATTCAGTGTCGGAAAAGCGTGGTTTGATTTTCCCCATCCTATCCCTTTCAGTTGTTGAAATATCTGCAACTTTTGCTGTACTGCTGTTCATATGTGGAGGTGCTATCTGAGGAACCTGCACTTTCTAGGCATGCATCTCGGATTGCTCTAGGATTTTGATAGGGCACATACGGCTCACATGGGGCCTCCAGTCACTGGAAACCCATAGTCATCAAGATGGTCCATGTCAGTAACTCCCCATATAGGTTTTGTGTTTCCAGCCCAGCTCACTTTCCACCTTGCCCCCTCATATCAGAAGCAGTTATTTTACATTTTGATCTCATCATTGTTCTAAAATGACTTCATATGTTTGGCTACACCCAATTAACTGTGAAGCAGAAAAGAATATCCTTTGAAACATTCCTTATATAATCGGAGATTGGAGTGGTGGCTATTTTGGTGACAGAGGCTCTGATCTGTAACCCAGGTTGCTACTTCTGGGACACAGTCAGCATTGATAACATGTAGCCAGAAGAATACTGAACTGAGACAATCAGCCCGTGGCTCATTATTATGCAATGGAGTCAGCAGCTGAAATGTCTAGGGTCCATGCCTCAGCTGTTGATACGAAAGAAAAGTCTAATTAGAGTGGGGTACCTGCTACTCAGGTGGGAATGTGCCCCGTGGGGATGGCTGGACATGTTCCCCCATCTGACTACATTTGACTTATTTTTCTATCAGGCTCTGTAGATGCTGTGCCTAGTGTTCACAGACTCTTCAAGGGCTCTCAGAATGTTTGAAACCTAAAAAAAATTGATCGACAAATTTAAAAGTGCAAAATAAAATTTAAGAAATGTTTAAATGTCTACAGAAACTTTCTTGCCCTTAACATTACATTAAAAAAAAAAAAAAAACAAACCGGTTGGGGAGTTGCAGTTCTATTTCCAGAAATGCCAGTGTGAAGAGTCCTGGGGATCTATTCCTCAGTGAAGCAACTGTACTTTGTGAAAATTATTTTCAAAACCAGCCTTCTAAAGTCTCTGAAAGTTGTTTGAAGGGCATACAGCAAATGAAAAGATACATTTATTCAAGAAAATCTACTAAATCTTGGTAATAATAGTGAGTGTCTATGTTACCTGAGCTTGATCTGCTCTCTTCTCATCCCTCCCAGCTCCCCTCTCCTCAGCTTTCAGTCAAGGGATATAGTCCCTTGCTAGAAGGAGTAAATGTCCAGCATTTCTTTCTTTCTTTCTTTCTTTCTTTCTTTCTTTCTTTCTTTCTTTCTTTCTTTCTTTCTTTTTTTTTTTTTTTTTTTTTTTTAGATGGAGTCTTGCTCTGTCTGGAGTGCAGTGGTGCTATCTAGGTTCTCTGCAACCTCCGCCTCCCGGGTTCAAGTGATTCTCCTGCCTCAGCCTCCCAAATAGCTTGGACTATAGGCGTGCACCACCACACCCAGCTAATTTTTGTATTTTTAGTAGAGACTGGGTTTCACCATGTTGGTCAGGATGGAGTGTCCAGCATTTCTTATTTTCTCTAACTCCAAGTTGCAGAGGCCAAGTTCCTGCAGAGCCTACAGCTGAGAGGTCAGGGTCTACTTTCTTCCGCCCAGCCCCCGCTCATAGGACAGAAGCTTTATCCCAGGTGCAGCAGCCTGAGAATACTGAGACCTGGTTGCTTTTGTCCCAGCTCCTGCATAAATGGAGGTTCGACATTGATAGAGGCAAGCCAAGACCAGTCTACTGCCCTGGCTGAGGTTTTGCTTAGAAGTAGAGACAGTCTGGAAGAATAGAGGGTTCGAAGCTCCTCTCAAAATAACTGGTTTTAGCTAAAACAGAGTATGGGAAAGTTAAAGTCTAAAGGCACTCTTGAATACAATGGAGATTTTTACAGCAAGAAAATAAGAGGAGCCTGGTGGCTTTGTGAGAGCAACAAGCTAAACCATAGGCCAGCTTTTTATCAGAGAAAGAGGTAGCTAAGAAGAACCTTACTAGAATTATTATAAGTAACCTAAAGATTGGCCTCAAAAACGATCTTTGCCTGAATTTAATTGGATAAGACTGGAGCAATTTATACCCAGGGCATAGGTGAAAACAATAGAGCAAGCAGCAAGTAGGTGGAGTTTAACAGCTGGGTGTGATATCAGTGCAGGCAGACAGCAGAGAGATCAGAAAGGGAGACAGGCAGTACAACTCTCTTAAACCTACACAGACTATAGACACAAGCAAAGCGACACTGTCTGAGGAGGGACATCGGTGTCTTTATACTTCAAGGGAAATATACTTCACTAAAACAGTCTAGCTGTGTCACTAAACAAGCAAACAAAAACAAGCCCCAGACATAGGGAGAAGAGGAATCAGTATTCGTGGTTGCTGTAATATATTACCTAAAATGTCCAGTTTTCAACCAAAATTTATGAGACCTTCAAACAAACAGGAAAGTGTAACCCTTAAACAAAAAGCAGGCATCAGAAACTGCCTGTGAGAAAGCCCAGATGTCAGATTTAGCAAAAACTTCAATACAGCCGCAATAAATATACTCAGAGAGCTCAGGTGTGGTGGCTTATGCCTGTAATCCCAAGCCCAGGCAGGAGGATTGCTTGAGGCTAGAAGTTCAAGACCAGCCTGAGCAATACATAGCAAGACCTTGTCTATATAAAAAACTAAAATAAATGAAAAATTTACTAGAAGAGCTTAACAGTGGATTTGAACTTGAAGAACAAAGACTCAACTGAAGATAGATTGACAGATTATGCAATTTTAAGAAGAGAAAAATGAATAGAGCATTAAAAAATGTGAGACACTATTAAGTGCACCAATATACATGGAAGGTAAAGAGAGAAGCTAGAGGAGGAGCAGAAAAGTATGAGAAGAAATAATGTTTTAAAAAATTCCCCAAATTGATGAAAAACGTTATACATCAAAGAATCTCAGTGAAGTTCAGGCAGGATAAAGGCAAAGAGATCCACACCCATACACAGTATTGGAAAAAATGCTGAGAGTGAAATATGAGAAAATTTTGAAAGAAGAGAAAAATGACTCATCATGTACAAAATAACTTTAATAAGGGTAACAACCAACTATCATCAGAAAAAATGGAGGCCAGAAAGAAGCAGGATGACATATTCAAAGTGCTAAAGGAAGAAAATTGTCAACCAAGAATCTTATATTCAGCAAAACTATCTAATATGGTTTGGCTCTGTGTCCCCACCCACTGTTATCCCCACAGGTTAAGGAAGGGACCTGGTGGGGTGTGACTGGGTAATGGGAGTGGTTTCCTCCAGACTATTCTTGTGATAGTGAGGGAGCTCTCACAGGTTCTGATGGTTTTAAAAGTGGCAGTTTTCCCTGCATGTGCACTCTCTCTTCTGCTGCCTTGTGAAGATGTGCCTTCCTTCCCCTTTGCTTTCTGACATGATTATAAGTCTCCTGAGGCTTCCCCAACCATGCAGAACTGTGAGTCAGTTAAACTTCTTTCCTTTATAAATTACCTCATCTCAGGTTGTATCTTTATAGCAGTGTGAAAACAGACTAATACAGAGAATTGGAACTAAGGGTAGGGGTACTGCTATAAAAATAACCTGAAAATGTGAAAGTGACATTGGAACTGGCTAACAGGCAGAGGTTGGAACAATGCGGAGGGCTCAGAAGAGGACAGGAAGATGTGGGAAAGTTTGGAACTTCCTAGAGACTTGTTGAATGGTTTTGACCAAAATGTTGATAATGATATGCACAATGAAGTCCAGGCTGAGGTGGTCTCAGATGGAGATAAGGAACATATTGGGAACTGGAGTAAGGGTCACTCATGCTATGCTTTAGTAAAGAAACTGGTGGCATTTCACCCCTGCCCTAGAGATCTGTGGAACTTTGAACTTGAGAGAGATGATTTAGTGTATCTGGCAGATGAAATTTCTAAGCAGCAAGGCATTCTTTTTCTTTCTTTCTTTTCCCCCCGAGATGGAGTCTTACTCTGTTGCCCAGGCTGGAGTGCAGTGGCATGATCTCAGCTCACTGCAACCTCTGCCCCTCAGATTCAAGTGATTCTCATGCCTCAGCCTCCCAAGTAGATGGGACTACAGGTGAACACCACCAAGGCTGGCTAATTTTTATAATTTTAGTAGAGATGGGGTTTCACTATGTTGGCCAGGCTGGTCCCAAACTCCTGACCTCAAGTGACACACCCTTCTCGACCTCCCAAAGTGCTGGGATTACAGCCATGAGCCACCATGCCCAGCTGCAGCAAAGCGTTCAAGGCTTATTCTGAAAGTGTTCAGTTATATGCATTCACAAAGAGATGGTTTGAAATTGGAATTTATGTTTAAAAGGGAAGCAGAGCGTAAAGGTTTGGAAATTTTGCAGCCTACCTGACCATGTGGTAGAAAAGAAAAACCCATTTTCTGAGGAGGAATTCAAACTGGCTGCAGAGATTTGCATAAGTAGTGAGGAGCTGAATGTTAACAGCCAAGACAATGGGGAAAATGTCTTCAGGCCATGTCTGAGACCTTCATGGCAGCGCCTCTCATCACAGGCCCAGAGGCCTAGGAGTAAAAGATGGTTTCATGGGTCAGGCCCAGGGCTCCACTGCTCTGTGTAGCCTTGGGACATGGTACCCTGCATCCCAGCCACTCCAGCGGCAGTCGTGGCTAAAAGGGGCCAACGTACAGCTCAGGCCATTGCTTCAGAGGGCACAAGTCCCAAGCTTTGGCAGCTTCCACATGGTGTTGAGTCTGTAGGTGCTCAGAAGACAGGAGGTGAGGTTTGGGAAACTGCCTAGATTTCAGAGGTTGTATGGAAATGCCTGGATGTCCAGGCAGAAGTCTGCTGCAGGGGTGGAGCCTTCACAGAGAACCTCTGCTAGGGCAGTGTGGAGGAGAAATGTTGGGTTGGAGCCCCCACATAGAGTCCCCACTGGGGAACTGCCTGGTGAAGCTGTGAGAAGAGGACTACCATCCTCCAGACCCCAGAATGATAGATCCACTGACAGCTTGCACTGTGTGCCCAGAAAAGCTGCAGGCATTCAACACCAGCCTGTGAAAGCAGCTGTGGTGGCTGTACCCTGCAGAGCCAAGGCCTTGGGAGCCCACCCCTTGAATCAATGTGTCCTGGACGTGAGACATGCAGTCAAAGGAGATCATTTTGGAGCTTTAATATTTAATGACTGCCCTGTTGAATTTCAGATTTGCGTGAGTCCTATAGCCCCTTTGTTTTCACCAATTTCTCCCAATTGGAATGGGAACATTTACCCAGTGCTACACTCTCATTGTATCTTGGAACTAACTAATTTGCTTTTGATTTTACAGGCTCATAGTCAGAAGGGACTTGCCTTGTCTCAGATGAGACTTTGGACTTGCACTTTTAAGTTAATGCTAAAATGAGTTAAGACACTGGGGGACTATTGGGAAGGCATTATTGGTTTTGAAATGTGAAAATCTCCCATGAGATTTGGGAGGAGCCAGGGGCAGAATAATATGGTTTGGCTCTGTGTCCCCATCCAAATCTCGTCTTGAATTGTAATCCCCACATGTAGGGGGAGGGACCCAGTGGCAGGTGATTGGATCATGGGGGTGTTTCCCCCCATGCTGTTCTCGTGATAGTAATGGAGTTCTCACAAGATCTGATGGTTTTATTTTATTTTATTTATTTTGAGATGAAGTTTCACTCTTATTGCCCAGACTGGAGTGCAATGGCAAGGTCTTGACTCACTGCAACCCCTGCCTCCCAGGTTCAAGTGATTCTCCTGCCTCAGCCTCCAGAGTAGCTAGGATTGTAGGTACATGCCACCATGCCTGGCTAATTTTTGTGTTTTTAGTAGATACAGGGTTTCACCATGTTGGTCAGGCTGGTCTCAAACTCCTTACCTCAGGTGATCCACCCACCTCAGCCTCCACAAGTGCTGGGATTACAGGCATGAGCCACCTCGCCCAGCCTATTTATTTTTTGAGACAGAGTCTTACTTTGCCACCCATGCTGTACTGCAGTGACATGATCTCGGCTCACTGCAGCCTCTGCCTCCTGGGTCTGAGTGATTCTCCTGCCTCAGCTCCCAACTAGCTGTTGAGTCCGTAGGTGCATGCCACCACACCCAGCAAATTTTTGCATTTTTAGTAGAGAAACGGTTTCACCATCTTGGCCAGACTGGTCTCAAACTGCTGATCTCAGGTGATCTGCCCGTCTCAGCCTCTCAAAGTGCTGGAATTATAGGCCTGGCCGCAAGATTTGAAGGTTTTAAAAGTGGCAGTTTCCACTGCACACACTCTCTCAGTCCTGCTACCCTGTAAAGATATGCCTTGCTTCCCCTTCACCTTCCACCGTGATTGTGAGTTTCCTGAGACCTCCTTAGCCATGTGGAACCATGAGTCCATTTAATCTCTTTCCTTTATAAATTACTCAGTTTCAGGTAGTATCTTTTTAGCAGTGTGAAAACGGACTAATACAGTACCTTTAAGAAATGAAGGCAAAATAAAGATATTCCTGGATAAATAAAAACAGATGATTAATTGCTGACAGATCTACCTTTTAAGAAATACCAGAGGAATTTATTCAGGCTGAAAGCAAGTAATTCAAATCCATATGGAAAACAAAGAGTGTCAGTAAAGGTAATTATGTGATTATGAAACACACTGTAAATGCATATTTCTTCTTCTCTTAACTGATTTGAAAAGCAATTATGTTAAACAAAAGTGCAGATGGTCCCCAGCTTACAATGATTCAACTTAAAACTTTTTGACTGTACAATGGGTTTATCAGGATATTACTTCATTATAAGTTGAAGAGCTTCTTGTGACTTATTACAGTTAAGTTTCTGCTGAATGCATACAGCCATCCCTTGTTATCCAAGGGGGGTTGGTTCCAGTACTCCCAATGGATAGCAGAATCTTTGGATGCTTAAGTCCCTTTTATAAATGATGTACTATTGCATTAACCTATGCACATCCTCTTGTATACTTTAAATGATCTCTAAATTACTTTTATTTTGTTTTTGAGATGGAGTCTCGCTCTGTTGCCAGGCTGGAGTGCAGTGGCATGATCTCGGCTCAGTGCCACTTCTGACTCCCTGGTTCAAGTGATTCTCCTGCCTCACCCTCCCAAGTAGCTGGGATTACAGGCACGTGCCACCATGCCCAGCTAATTCTGTGTGTGTGTGTGTGTGTGTGTGTGTGTGTTTTTAGTAGAGAGGGGTTTCACCCTGTTGGCCAGGATGGTCTTGGTCTCCTGACCTTGTGATCCACCTGCCTCAGTCTCCCAAGGTGCTGGGATTACAGGTATGAGCCACCATGCCCGGCCTGATCTCTAAATTACTTATTATACCAAATACAATATAAATGCTATGTAAATAGTTGCTGTTCTTTACATTTAGAATTTGTATTATTTTTTATTGTCATTTTTTTTAAATATTTTTGATCTGCAGTTGGATACAGAACCCGTAGATACAGATGACCAACTATCGCTTTTGCACCATTATAAAATTGAAAAATTGTAAATCAAGCCATCCTAAGTCGGGGATTGTCTTCTGTATTGCCAGCATTAAGTGCACTTTTGACTTACAATTATTTTGACCTGTAATGGCTTTATCAAGACATAAACCCATTGTAAGTTGAGGAGCATCTGCATATAATGTACTGTTGGGTTTATAGTATTCAGTAACATAATATATTTAACAATAGCACAGAGGAAGTGGGTAGGAGAAAAGCTGCATTTGGAGTAAAGAAATTACTCCAGAGTGTAGCTCAAATCCGTAGGAACAAATGAAGAGAACCAGTAAATAAGGCTAATGTCACAAACTCTATAAATATATACATGTTCTCCTTTCTTGTCTCAGATTCTATAATAAACATAAAATTATATAACAGTAATTATAACAATGTATTGTTCGGTTTATAACATGTAGATATAGTATCAATAATAATAATAGTAGCAAAGTGGGAAGAGGGGTTAGTACTATATAGAAGTGACATTTCTATATCTCAAGTTTAATTAAGTTAGTATAACTCAGAAGTAGATTTTGATAAGATGTATATGATAAACTGTAGAATAACCACTAATAAAATAACTTAAAATATATAATGAAATATTATCAAAGGAATTAAAATGCTACACTGGAAATTTTTATTTAATGTAAAAGAAAGCAGTAAATGAAGAAAAATGTGAGATACAGAGACAACAAGAAGTAAAATGGCAGACTGGATCCCACTATATCAATAATAAAAAGTATGAATGGATAAATAATCCAATCGAATGGCAGAAATTGTCAGGCTGGATTTAAAAAATAAGAGCCAACTATATGGTGTCTCCTGGAGACACACTTTATATTCAAAAATACAACTATTATATTCAAAGATATAAAAAAGTAAAAGGAGGGGAAAAGATGTATCATACAAATTGTAACTATACAAAAGCTGGGATGATGATACTAATATCAGATAAAGTAGATTTTAAAACAAAAAAGTCGCTAGAGATAATCAAGGATATTTTATAGTGATAAAAGGGTTAGTCTATCAGCATGATATAATAATTACAAACACCTAAAAACAGAGCTCCAAAATATGTGAGGCAAAACTGACAGAACTGAAGGGAGTCATAGAAAATTCAACTATTGGCTGGGCGTGGTGGCTCACACCTGACTTTGGGAGGCCGAGGTGGGTGGATCACTTGAGGTCAGGAGTCTGAGACCAGCCTGGCCAACATGTTGAAACCCATCTCTACTAAAAATACAAAAATTAATAGGGTGTGGTGGCACGTGCCTATAGTCCCAGCTACTTGGGAAGCTGATGCAAGAGAATCACTTTAACCTGGGAGGTGAAGGTGGCAGTGAGCAGAGATTGCACCACTGTACTCCAGCCTGGGCGACAGAACAAGACTCCATCTCAAGAAGAAAAATTCAATTCAATGATTAAATATAATAGTTGGAGACTTCAATATACCACTTTCAATAATGTGTAGAACAAACAGGCAGAAGAACAACAAGGAAATGGAAAACCTACACAACATTATAAATCAACCAGACCTATACTCCATTCAACAACAGCAGAATATACATTTGGAACATTCTCAAATGTTCCAGGGAACATGGAACATTCTCCAGGACAGACCATATTCTAGAATCTAAAACAGCCTCAACAAATTTAAAATGATTGAAATTATACAAAGTATGTTCTTTAATCAAAATGGAATAAAATTAGAAAACAACAAGGAAACGTGAAAAATTCTCAAAAATGTGAAAAATAGCATGCCTATAAAGAGCAAATGAGTCAAACAAGAAATCACAAGGGAAATACTTTAAGATGAGTGAGAATCAAGACATAAGCAGTACTGAGAGGGAAATTTATAGCTGCAAATGCTTACATTAAAAAAGAAGAAAGATCTCAAATCAATAATCCAACCTTCCACATTCAAGATACTAGGAAAAGAAGAGCAACCTAAGTCTAAAGTAGAAGGAAGAAAATGGTAAAGACTAGAGGAAATTAATGAAATATAGAGTAGAAAATCAAAACAGAAAATCAACAGAATCAGCCCGGGCACTGATTACGTGGCTCACGCCTGTAATCCCAGCACTTTGGGAGGCCGAGGCAGGCGGATCACCTGAGGTCAGGAGTTTGAGACCAGCCTGACCAAGATGGAGAAACTCCATCTCTGTAAATAAATAATAATAAAAAGGAAAATAAGCAGAATCAGAAGTTGATTACTTGAAAAAATTAACGAAATTGATAAACCTTTAGCTGTAGAGTAACAGGAGAAAAAAGAGAAGACTTAAATGACTTAAGTGAATGGAAGAGGGAACATTTCCACCATCCTTACATAAATCAAAAGGCTTGTAAAGGAAAAATATGAATAACTATATGCCAACAAATAAGATAACCTAGATGAAGCGGGCAAATTTCTAAAAATATACAAACTACCAAAAATGACTCAAGAACATCTCCTTGGGTTTTTACCTTCTGTGCATCTCACAGAGAAAACGTCATTCGTGTACACAGCCTTCCTTCATCATGGCATTTTCCAGCGTGTTACAATGTTTGCCATACTGTGACCTTTGCAAGCTATGCCAGAAAACTGGGTCTCAAGCTTTTTCTCTGTGTTTAGCCAGATGTCAAGGATCTTGAATGTGAAACAACTATAATTCATTTTCAAGGGTGCTAAGCTTGATGAAAATGCTTCCTGTCATTTGTTATCCCAGGAACCAACTAAGGCAAGGATCTCTGATGTCAGGGAGTCTGGGTAGCTGGCCTCTTATCAGGGCTTCCTGTACTTCTCAGCTATGGCCACAGGCTTGTATTCCAAAGGCTCATGTGTGTGCCCTGTAAAAAAAAAGTTTCAGGTAGCCTAATGTTTCTGCTAAAATTACACTCAATTAATATGGCTAATTTTAAATCTCTGCCAGATAGTTGAAATCATTTAGGGTCAAAATGGAAATGGTGCTGCTTGTCTTGGAATTTTCTTTGAAGGGTGAGGCTCTTGTCACATTTGCTTCCCTTTGGGTGTTAGTGAATATGACCCAGCTAGAGGGCCTCTGAGCCCAAATCTGGCACCCTGGACCAGCTCTTCCTAAATGAATGTAAGTGCTCTTTCTGCTTATTGTGAGAAATGGAGATTGATTGATTTTAATGAGTCTGAAAAGGAAGACTATCTCATTATCATCGACTTGTGAAATTCAAGCACTTATTTCATACTGGCAGGCAATAATTATTATAATAAACAAGAGATTTTAGAATTGAATACACTGATATTACCAAAAACATGTATATTTAATCAAATTAACAAAGCCAAAAAAAAAATAGTTCCTTTTGGAGCATCTTTCTGGTAAGTGGCAGGACCAGGATTTGAACCTAGGTGGTCTTGGCCTCAGAGTCTGAGTTCTGACCACTGCTACTCTATGTTGCGTGCTCTCCAGGCTGTGGAGTATCTCACAGAACCTAGGAACAGGAGGTCTCCCCTGGGTCTCATCAGCAAGGTGCACAGTCAGGAGCTAAGACAGCTGTTCTCTCTCTGGTGTCACTCGGTCACTGTGCTCTGCTTCCCTCCTTTGTCTATACCCTTCTTCTGCTTTTCTCTGTAGATCAGCTCTTTATTCAGCTGTGGCTGGGGATTGGGATGGGGGTAGAAGTCCTCGGGGAAGAGGTCTTTGAGCTGAACAGTCACCCCAAAACAAGGCTAATAACTTGGGAAGTGCTGGCCTTATGCTTTCAACTTTTAGAATCAGTAAGAATGTAAAATACTTAGGCAGTTTTAAGGGCTGGCCCTGGGAAAAATAGGAACCTTGCTCTGTGTTCAGGGTGCCACCTCCCCTATATGACTGCCTAGGTGCTCAGGCATCATAGCTACATTAAGGTGCCATTGGTCAAGGAACAGATGGTATTTAGATAGCACCCACCATGACCAAGGCACTGGGCCAGGCATATGGCCCACAAGCTGTCATGGGGAGAGAATTATGGAGAATCTGAGGTCCTGAGCTGTTAACACCAGCTGAGTCACCCATGAGTCACTGCTTTACCCGGATAACAAAGGATCTGAGGGGTTTGGAGAGGATGCTTGTAGGCCACTGGACTGGAGGCCCAATCTGATAGTTATATTAAGAAAGACTGCAAAAAGTCACAAGCTGATGCTTGATCAATTGCCAATATGGATAGTGCTGTGAGAGTTTGGAAGCTAAAGTTATTGTGAGCTTCAGTGATTTGAAAAAGCTTCATATGAGATGTGACTCAAGCTGATCTTGAAGGAAGGAAAAGATTTAGGTAGATGGAGAGGGGAAAGCTATTTAATTGGTGGGATAAGGGGAACAGCTGCTTTTAGAAGTTGCATTGGTCTTTCCGCACTAGTTCAATTTATTGTATTCTCTGCTTAGGCCTCCATGGTCAATAACGCTTCCCTGGACAGCAAAGCTCAACAGTGAGCTTTGCCTTGAAAGAATGACTTCAAGCTTGAAGGCAGATCTATGGTGTCTCATTTTTTTCCCTTCCTCATATAGATCCTTTTCTGTGGGGAAGAGATTGGAGAGCCTAGAGGATATGGAAATAACATTTAAAATGATGTTATTGGCTGGGTGTGGTGACTCACACTTGTAACCCCCAGCACTTAGGGAAGCTGAGGTGGGTGGATCACCTAAGGTCAAGAGTTCGAGACCAGCCTGGCCACCATGGTAAAACCTTGTCTCTACTAAAAATACAAAAATTAGCTGGGTGTTGTGGTGCAGGCCTGTAATCCCAGCTACTCAGGAGGCTGAGGCAGGAGAATCGCTTGAACCCAGGAGGTGGAGGTTGCAGTGAGCCGAGATTGCGCCCCTGTACTCCAGCCTGGGCAACAGAGCAAGATTCCATCTCAATAACAGAGAGAGAGAGAGAGAGAATTTAATTCATTTTCATTTGAATCCAAGGACTTTATGAGCCACTTGAAATGTTGACTTATTAATAGTCACTTTCTTCCAAAGAAAAACTGTTAGCTAAAGCTAGAGGATTTACTTTGTAATCTTTAAACATGCAGAAGTAATAAATACATAACTCTTAGATAAGAAGATGCCTGTTAAGGAAGAAATGTTTCGGAGTGTTTCCTAATTGCACTTCCTATATAAGCACCAGAGTCTTAAACAAAAAGTCTAATAATCTAATAAAGGTATAACCTCCCATTATCATGGCAAGGTGGGAGCACCACTACGTGCTTTTGTTTAGTATAGAAGACTCCCTGTATTTAGAGGACTTTACTACGAGGAGGTTTAAGTACAAAGTTATGCAGGTGGACAAACTACAGATGTTCAAAATGTTTGAGCACAGAGGCTTAGAAGAGTCGCCTCTGGGCTGGGCGCGGTGGTTCACCCCTGTAATCCCAGCACTTTGGGAGGCTGAAACAGGTGGATCACCTGAGGTCAGGAGTTCGAGACCAGTCTGACCAGTATGGAGAAACTTCATCTCTACTAAAAATACAAAATTAGCTGGGCGTGGTGGTGCACGACTCTAATCCCAGCTATTCGGGAGGCTGAGGCAGGAGAATTGCTTGAACCTGGGAGGCTGCTGTTGCAGCGAGTTGAGATCGCACCATTGCACTCCAGCCTGGGCAACAAGAGCGAAACTTCATCTCAAAAAAAAAGAAGAGTTGCCTCTGGATTTCTTTGTTCAGTTATCTGATCCTAGACCCTGTCCAGCTCAGGTTTTGGTTTATGTGTCTGTTTTTTCTACCTATTGCCAGATTAGTTCACATTTGTTTTAGCTTTCTCTTTCTGTACCCTGGGAAGCTAGAATTAATTAAATTGCCGCGGGGAAAGAGGTCCTTTGGCCTGTTTCTCCTCGTTAATCCCCAATTTAAGATTAACCACATTTCCTAAAGGCCTGCGGGAGCTGGGCACTGGGCCAGGTCTGAGGATGGAATATGAAGGAGTGGGCATAACCCCTGCCCATGGCCATAGGCCCCTGAGGGCCAGAACCCGGCACCACCTCCACTGCTGTAGCTGCAACATCCTGCGCAGCTCCTCAGGTGTAATGGGGGCCTGGAGGAATGAATGAACGTCTTTCTGGAGCCTGCAGTCTAATGGGGAGATAGACGTTAAGCAAACGTAAGACAGTATTTAGGGAAAGTCAGCCATCATTCCCAGGTCGCTCATGGAGTCCCAAGCCTTCCAGGGTTCTCTTTCATCGTTGGGCTGATCCTGTGGTCTCCTGGCCTCTCTTGATTACTTTGCTTTAATTGATTACTTTGGGCTGATCTTGTGGTCTCCTGGCCTCTCTACTCTGGCCTCCAGTTTTCACAGTGGCTGCCTTTCTTTTGCGCTTGGCTGGTTTAGTTGTGAAATCCATCTCTCTCCCAGTATCTTAAAAATCATGCATGCAGAAGATCAGGGGTGCAAAAGGTAATTTTCCAGAGATGGGAGAGCAAGTGTTTGCCGTCTAGCAACACAGACACTTTGAAATGGAGCTGGAGCATCTCTGCTGAAAGTGTCCTCTGGCCACCCTGGCACCTCCAGGTTTCACAGGCCCTTACCCTCTTCAATTTACTGGAAACTCCCATGCCCCACAGCACCTTTCTCTTTCCTGTTTCTTCTCCCCTACTGTGAAGAAGGTTTGGTGCAGGGCCTAGACTAGAATGACAGGCCTTATGAACGCTTGCATCCTCATCCTTCTATTCTTCATTCCATTTTATTTCTATTGCAATATTTATCCCTCTGGCAACCCAAAGTAGCCTTGCTTGCAAAGGAGGAACAAGCCTGCAAGCTGTGAAATGGGATTTTAGAACTTGACATATGGTGCAGAAATGAGAAGGAAAATTCCACTACACAAACCTCCTGTGTGAGGTGAGCATTTTCTTCCCCAGTGCCTTGGGGAAAACTGACCCAGATTTTAAAGAGAAAGATCATGTTTCCTGGTCATTTTCTGTGGCTTTGTAGTAGAATCTAAAAAAGAAACAAAGAGGTAGGAGAATGAGCATTATGTGATATTTCATAAGGGCTTTAAAAACTCTGTTTATAAAACTAACATACCATCTGTATTTAAGGTTTGGAAGACTCAATATTAAGATGTCAATTTATCCCAAATTGATCTATAAATTAAATACAACTTCAATCAAAAGCCTATCATGTATTTTTGTAGATATTGAGAATCAGCTAAAAGAGATACTATAGTAGGCAAAGAGAACTATAATAACAAATGTTTTTCTTTATTTTTAAAGAACAAATTTGGAGGTTCACATTACCTATTTTAAAACTTCCTTTAAAGCAAAGGAATCAAGACAGTGTGGTATTGGCAAAAGGATAGACATACAGATCAATGAAGCAGAGTAGATAATCCAGAATAGTCCCATACAAATATGGCCAAATGATTTTTGACCAAGGTATAAAGGCAGTTCAATGGAATATGATGTAATGGCAATTTCAACAAATGGTACTGGGACAATTGGACTTCTGTGTGCAAAACAATTGAACCCTTACCTCATTCTATATAGAAAAATTAACTCAAAGTTTATCATGGATCTAAATGTAATACCTAATTAGAAATCCATTAGAAAACATAGAAAATCTTTGTGACCTTAGTTGGTCACAAAGACCAAAAGTCTGATTCATAAAATAAATTTGATTAAGTTAGATTGTGGTAGCACTGACACTTTTTTTTCTCTGAAAGAGACTGTTAAGAGAATGAAAAGACAGCCCACCAACTGGGGAAAAAAGATCTGTGACTATGCTGGATGCGATGGCTCACACCTGTAATTCCAACGCTTTGGCAGGCCCAGGTGAGTGGATGACCTGAGGTCGGGAGTTCAAGACCAGCCTGGCCAACATGGTGAAACCCCATCTCTACTAAAAATACAAAAATTAGTTGGGCGTGGTGGCACGCGCCTGTAATCCCAGCTACTCAGGAGGCTGAGGCAGGAGAATCACTTGAACCCGGGAGGTGGAGGTTGCAGTGAGCTGAGATCACACCATGGTACTCCAGCCTGGATGACAAGAGTGAAACTCCATCTCAAAAGAAAAAAAATGTGAAGAGCATAGCTGACAAAGGACTTGATCTAGAATGTATAGAGAACTCTCAAACTCAATAATAAAAAAAAACTCAAATGACCCAATTTAAAATGGGCAAAAGATTTGAATGGATACTTTATTAAGGAAGATATATACAGATGGCAAAAAAACACATGAAAATATGCTTAATATCAGTAGTCATCAGTGAAGCTGCATACTTTTAAGAGTGACTAAAAAAATGACAATACTAAGTCATGGTGAAGACAAGGAACTGGATGTCTTATACACACTGTTGGCGGGAATGTAAAATGGTACCGCTACATTGGAAAACAGTTGGCAGTTTCTTATAAAGTTAAACATACACTTAATATATGACTCAGTAATCCCAACCCAAGAAAATGAAAACTCACGGTCACTCAAAAATCTGTTCATGAATATTTATAGCAGTTTTATTCTTAATCACTAAAAATTAGGAGCAGGGCCAGGTGTGGTGGCTCACGCCTGTAATCCCAGCACTTTGGGAGGCTGAGGCAGGCAGATCACTTGAGGTTAGGAGTTCTAGATAGCCTGGCCAGCATAGTGAAACCCTTTCTCTACTAAAACTACAAAAATTAGTTGGGAATGATGGCACTCACCTGTAGTCCCGGTCCCAGCTACTCGGGAGGCTGAGGCAGGAGAATTGCTTGAACCCAGGAGGTAGAGGTTACAGTGAGCCAAGATTGTGTCACTGCACTCCAGCCTGGGTGACAGAGTGAGACCCTATCTAAAAAAACAAAATCATAAGCAACTCAGCTGTCCCTCACCTGGAGAATTGATAAACTGGTACATCTGTCCAGTGGAATATTCAATAATAAAAAATGAATTATTGATACAGATGATAATATGAATAAATCTGAAATGTATTACGCTAAGATAAAAATGTCAGATTCAAAAGGTACATACTAATCTTTCTATGATATTGGGAAAAGGCAAAACCATATAGGAATGCAGTGATTGCCAGGGGTAAAGTGGGGTGGGGGTGGTTCGACTATGCAGGGGCAATCAACTGTCTTGTATCCTGATTGTGTTGATGCTTAAACAACACCGTGCATTTGTCAAAACTCATAGAGCTGTATACTCAAGAGTGACTTTTACTATCTGTTAGAAAAACAAGTTTAAGAAGGATTAGCAAACAAAAACAATACAGAAAAAATAATACATTCTCATTGTTCAATATTTGAAAAATACAGAAAAGTACAAGAAAGAAAGTCTATAATCCCATCTTCTAATAATAATTGCTGTTACCTTTTGAGCTATTTCCTTCTAGCTTTTTGTTCCTTTGGCATTTTTACATAGTTAAAATGATGTGATCTAGCTTTCTTTATTTGTATCATACATCTTACAGATAGAATTATATAGATTATATTCTGCTTTTGAAAACTATACTGCACATTCAATTATATTGTAAATTCTAGTAAGATATCTCCATAGATAATATTTTAAGGGCTTTATAATTTTTTGCTACATGATTGTACCATAATTTATGTTGTTCATGTAGGTTATTCCCAGTTTCTCAATGTCGTTTAAGATGCAAGGAGCATCTTTATTCAGAAACTTTTGCACACATTTCAGATTGTTTTTTACAAGTAGAGTTCTAGAAAATATTATTGGGTTAGAGTGTATCAGTGTTAAGGTTTTTTTTGTTTGTTTGTTTTTGAGACGGAGTCTTGCTCTGTTGCCAGGCTGGAGTGCAGTGGCACAATCTCGGCTCACTGCAACCTCCGCCTGCTGGGTTCAAGCGATTCTTCCGCCTCAGCCTCCCGAGTAGCTGGGACCACAGGCACGTGCCACCACGCCCAGCTAATTTTTGTATTTTTAGTAGAGATGGGGTTTCACCATGTTGGTCAAGCTGGTCTTGAACTCCCGACCTCAGGTGATCCGCCCGTCTTGGCCTCCAAAGTGCTTGGATTACAGGCGTGAGCCACCGCGCCTGGCCAAGTGTTAAGTTTTTAAATATGTATTGGTGAGATTGCCTTCTGGGAAACTTAGTCCCATCAGCAGGATGTGAGGGTGCTTGTTTTCACTTGATCTTTTCATCAGCATTTGTGATTCTGTATGCCATGGGAGGTAATGGCAGAACTTGCAGGGCTGTTGTGAAACAATGCGTGTTAAGGGAATGATGCAGTACCTGTAATGTTAGCCCTCTGCTGATGCATATTTTTATTATTTCTTATTTGAATTTTTGCTTGTTTGATAGATAAATGTGTTATTGTATTCATTTTAATTGAATTTAAAAAATTACAAAGTGAACTCATTATTTTAATATTTTTATTAGCTGTTTTAGTTTTTGCTTTGTGGCTTGTTAATATTTGGCTTGGGACCAATGTATTTGTGCATATGTTAAAAAAAATTTTTTTTTTTTTTTAAGATGGAGTCTTGCTTTGTCGCCAGGCTGGAGTGCAGTGGCACAATCTCGGCTCATTGCAACCTCTGCCTCCCAGGTTCAAGCGATTCCCCTGCCCCAGCCTCACGAGTAGCTGGGACTACAGGCACGTGCCACCACGCCTGGCTAATTTTTTGTATTTTAGTAAAGATGGGGTTTTACCATGTTGTCCAGGCTGGTCTTGATCTCCTGTCCTCAGGCAGTCTGCCCACCTCGGCCTCTCAAAGTGCTGGGATTACAGGTTAAATGTTAAAGCTATTAAACCTTTGTTAAGTTTATAGAAGGTATTTTTTCATTTTCCAGTTTGCTGTTTATAATTTTGTTTTTAATGTCTTTTAACATACAAAGGTTTAAAATTCTATGTAGTCAAATCTATAGATGTTTTATTTTGTGATTATTTTGTGTAGTCACATCTATAGATGTTTTATTTTGTAACCATCTGCTTAGCTGAGCCTCAGACCACTTTTCAAACTTCTTTTCTTCTTTCCCTTTTCCTCTTTCCCTTGTCGGTTTTAAGATATAACTTTGAGACAAACTGCATGTGTGTTACCTCTCATCTTAAAAGACAGCGGTGGAACATATTGTGAACCTCCACGCCCTTTGCTTTCCCGTACTACGCTCCCACACCTTAGGAACATGTATTTACTTAAGTGCTTATTAAGCACAGACCATGCTGTCTTATCTGGTCATATATTTCCTTAGAAGCTTCAGGAGTCAGATCCTGGTAGGGACCAGATTCCTTTGAGGATGGAACCCATACCCGGCTGAAGACTGACTAATTTACGACCTGGCAGGATCCACGAAGGCATTAGCACCATTACCAAATGGGACAGTAATTCAAGAGGGTCACTAGAGCAAGTCACGCCACCCGGCACCTTGCAGGCCCACTTGCCTCTTCTGCTTTCCAAGCTCTTTGTTGAAAAAACCTTGTGTTCCCTCCATGAATTGAAAAGTGGAATTGCTTTCTGCTCCTCCTCTGCTAGCCTGGATAATACAGTCTCACTCTCTCTTATCATAACTTGTTGTTATTTTTGACTTTTTTCCACAAGGCGGTGAGCGGCCAGACCCCTTTGCTGGTTACAGTTTCTTCTATTGCTTTTATTTTATTTTGAGAAGGAGTCTCACTGTCACCCAAGCTGGAGTGCAGTGGTGCCATCTCAGGTCACTGCAATATCCGCTTCCCAGATTCAAGTGATTCTCCTGCCTCAGCCTCCTGAGTAGCTGGGATTATAGGCACCTGCCACCACGCCCAGTGAGTGTTTTTATATTTTTAATAGAGACGGGTTTTCATCATGTTGGCCAGGGTGGTCTCGAACTCTGACTTCAGGTGACCCACTCGCCTCAGCCTCCCAAAGTGCTGGGATTACAGGGGTGCGCCACCGCGCCTGGCCTCTTCTGTTGCTTTTATATCCTTCCTCAAGTAAAGAATAAGTAAATATCAGGTTTTTTTTTTTAAGTATCTTTTAGTGTTTTTTTTTCCACACAACTTTTAAATTTCTGATATATATTTTTGTCTATGATATGAAGTGAGACTCAATTTTCTCAGTAGCATTTATTAAACATTTCTTCACTGATGGGCAATGCTTCATTCTTTACATACTGTTATTTTTGAATTTATAATTGTTTCTGCATCTTGTTTCATTCTTTTTATTTTATTACTGATAATAACTTCAAAATATCTTCCTGGAGAAATTCCCTTTTTCTAGCAATTGTTTTTAAAAAAATTTTTTTTTTTTTTTTTTTTTTTCTGAGACATGGTCTCCTTATGTTGCCCAGGCTTGCCTCAAACTCCTGGGCTAAAGAGATCTCCTGCCTCAGCCTCTCGGTGTGCTAGGATTACAGGTGTGAGCCGCTGTGCCTGGCCAAAAAACCATTTTCTTAACCCTTCTTGCCATATATATATATATTTTTTTTTGTTTGTTTGTTTTTTTGTTTTTTTGTTTTTTTTGAGTTAGAGTCTAGCTCTGTTACCCAGGCTAGAGTGCAGTGTCGCGATCTCAACTCACTGCAAACTCCGCCTCCTGGGTTCAAGCGATTCTTCTGCATCAGCCTCCCAATTAGCTGGGATTACAGACACACACTGCCATACCCAGCTAATTTTGTATTTTTAGTAGAGACAGGGTTTCACCATGTTGGCCATGCTGGTCTTGAACTCCTGACCTCAGGTGATCCGCCTGCCTCGGCCTCCCAAAGTGCTGGGATTACAGGCGTGACCCGCCATGGCCGGCCTTTTGTATTCTTTCAATTAAACTTGATACTCATTTCATCAGTCCCCCTCATCCCTACAAGCTTACTGTAATTTTAATCACAACAAAGAACTAGCTCTAATTACTCAACAGAGTCATCTCTAATCTTAAGTGCTTTCTAGTACAACTGCTTTGAGAAAACATTTGAGACTTTCTTATAAGTTAAATATATACCTACCCTTTGACTCATCAGTACCACTTCTAGATATTTGTCTGAGAGACACATAAACATGTCTACATACAGGCCTTTACATGAAGGCTCATAGTAACTTCATTTATAACAGCCCAAACTGAGAAAAAACCTGAACGTCCATGAGCAGGAGAATGAACAAGTGGTAGCTGTTCATACGATGACATGTAACTCAGCAATGAAAATGAACAAATAGCCGGGCGCTGTGGCTCTATGCCTGCTATCCCAGCACGTTGGGAGGCCAAGGCAAGCAGATCACTTGAGGTCAGGAATTCGAGACCAGCCTGGCCAACATGGTGAAACCCCATCTCTATTAAAAATACAAAAATTTGCCGGGTGTGGTGGCGCACACCTACAATCCCAGGTACTCAGGAGGCTGAGGCACGAGAATCACTTGAACCCAGGAGGCAGAGGTTGCAGTGAGTGGAGCTCGTGCTACTGCACTCCAGCCTCGGCGACGGAGCCAGACTCCATCTCAAAAAAATACATACATAAAAGAAAATGAATGAACTACTGATACCACTGTGGATGAATCTCAAATGCATGATCCTCGTAGAAAGAAGCTAGACTCGAAAGAATCAATACTGTATGATTAAACCATATGAAGTTTTTGAACAGGCAATACTATGTCGAAAAAAGTCACAGTGGTGGTTGCCTGGGAAGGACTTGAAGGTATCTTACAGGGTTATGGAGATGGTCTACATCTTGAAAGACGTATGGGTTAGGTGGATGGATTGTTTTGTCAAAGCTCATTGAAATGTATAGTTTAATATTTGTATATTTTTATCCCCCCCAATAAATTTAAAAACTTTTTAAATTAAAAAAAAAGTCCTTCCAGTTTCTCCTTGGCCAATTGCAAGGCTTACTCTGAAATTTTAGCTTGAATGATACAAAGATGAGAAGTTTGTATAAAAACATTTATTACTTGCTTATTGGCTATTTCACATTGTGTTCTTTCTTTAAATACAGAAGCCCATCATTAACAAATACCATTAAGCATGAAGAACCAAAATAAAATGCATTAGGAAAAAGCAGCTTCTCTCTGCGTAGATCATCCTCTCTGCATGGCACAATTTGAAAGGTGAACTCACCTTTCCCCAAGTGGTAGTAAGTAGGATCTTGGTCACATCATGACAGGCAAAGAATATCCTTGGTTTGAGAATCAGATTGTACTTGCACTTGATTTTCAGGAGTAGTTCAGGAGACACTCTACATCCCATCTCAGGATCTGAGCCTTTACCATTTGCTGTGTCAACCTGAGTCGCCTGCTCAGATAGTGATTCCTTCTGGCTGCAGCATTAAGCCCCTGGATTTTATTACTGGCAGCCTAGAGAGGTTAGAAGAGAAGGAGGGTGGAATTGTGGCCTGGACTAAGTTTTGTTTTGTTTTGTTTTGTTTTGTTTTTAAGATCATCCTTTAAAAAGTTTATCCCTATCGTTTTATTTTAAATATCCAGTGGCCTGATTTGTGCCTCATGATGTGATGATGTAATACTTCTAAAAAACAAATTCTGATTCTCATTGAGGCTAGGATGTCCCTCTCTGTCATTCCCCAGTTTTCCTTTTGTTTCTAAATGAGTGCATCTGATAATCTGCTGGGCTGTAATCCTATGAGCACTCACCAATCAAAAGGATCAGCTCTTAGCCAGGAAATGACCTTGAGTGAACTTCAGGGAGATTAACGGGGAGAAAGGATTGAACGTTTATGTGTGGGTGCAGTCCCTAGAGAGAGATGGAGAGTGAGCGAGGTGGTGTCGTTTCCTGGAATCCAGTGGTGGTCTGGTGCACGAAGTGTGAGCAGCAAGACCCTAGATTCTCACCTTACAGCTTGGTGCGGATAACAGAGGCAGAGATGAGGGCTTATCACCACTTAGTGGGAAGTTGCATCAGGCTAGAATATATGGCAAAAAAAGGTAGTGTGGAAGCAGTGATGCGTGTGTTTTATGTATGTGTTTTATTTCTCCTCATTCTTAGCATAATGATTTAAAACTAAGAAATATTACATTAAAAAAATCTTACTTTGCAGTAGTGTCTTAAATTTTTTATGAATAATTTTTAAAATGACTTTAAAAATGCATTAATTAGCTATTACAATATTGTAAATGGTCATTTATTGATAGGTTAATAGATTTATAATAAAAAGGTAAAATTTTCTGAAAAAATTAGATTGTAATATGGAATGTGTAAGTGTGAGCTTGTTTTGAAAGCCTACATATGTCTGTTCATACTTATATGTGCACTGAATATTGTATACCAATGAGATAACGGGTTAATTTTGGGTAAAGGAATAAGTTTTACTTAATTTTGTTTGGTCGTATTTTCCATTTTTTTTTTTTTTTAAATAACCGACATACCTTGCTTTTGTCCAAGTGGTAGTAAGTAAGATCTTGGTCACACCGTGACAGGCAAAGAATGTCCTTCATTTGAGAATCAGATTGTCATCACGCCTGATCTTCAGGAGCAGTTCAGGAGACGCTCTGCATCCCGTCTCAGGATCTGAACCTTTATCATTTCAATATTTCTATATTTCTCCTATGAAAATGAAAATAAGAATCCAGCTTATGAAATTCATATTCCTGAAGAGAAATATTAAGTCTGAAAGGCTTCATGTTAGATGCATGAACTGATAACAAACTGATGGTCTCAGAATAGAAAAAGAAAAGCCCTTTCCTCCAGCGGGCTGGTAAGAAGAGACTTCATTTGTAAATGTGCTTTCCATGTGCTTGGAAGCCAGCCGGACAAACGTTCTCAAAGCTCAAGCAGTCACTTGCTTCCAAGACTACTGCTTTTAGAAATGCACTTATTGGTATGCTCCTACCATTTTTTTTTTTTTGCCTTGAAAATGTTTTAATACATGTATTCCCCTTGGATCACAGGCTAGAATAGGTGATTAAAGCAAATGTCTTAGACTCTCTCATTACTCTTTATTTATACTTGGAAGCTGTTTCTTCAAGAGTGGGGCGTTATTAAATGAAATGTGCTTTAAAAATAATCATTGTTGCAGTATACTTTCTGATTGAGACATGATTCATAGTTATAGTATATACCATATACTTAAATAGTATATAATGTATAAATTATATTCTCAAAGGCAAGGGCCATTATATGTTTTCTACTTAGAGAAGGACAACTTATGAAATAGATTTTGCTTTCCACATCTAAACGTGTGCTCACCAGTGCATGCACACAAATCCTTACAAGGCTTGAAGTGTATATGAATGCCCTAATTTTATTAAAATGAAATTATTGGCCAGGTGCAGTGCCTCACGCCTGTAATCCCAGCACTTTGGGAGGCCGAGGCGGGCGGATCACGAGGTCAGGAGATCGAGACCATCCCGGTCAACATGGTGAAACCCCGTCTCTACTAAAAATACAAAAATTAGCTGGATGTGGTGGCACGCACCTGTAGTCCCAGCTACATGGGAGGCTGAGGCAGGAGAATTGCTTGAACCTCAGAGGCAGACTTTGCGGTGAGCCGAGATTGCGCCATTTCACTCCAGCCTGGGCAACGAGCGAAACTTCGCCTCAAAAAAAAATTATTAGAAGAGCTTTACAACTCTGTTAATAGTGAGGAGAGGAATTAATTTGAAAGAAGAATAAGAATTTCCAAATCCTAAGCTCACAGCATTATATATGCTATTGTTGCCTTCTTTTTTTCCCTACTAAAGAAGATTATGAAGTGTTCACCTATATGCTTTAGCTGTCAGTCATTTTATTCTGTGACTCAAGACAACAATGAAAGGTTGAGTATGTTATTGTAAGTTTTGTGAGTATCTAAAAGACCTTTCTGACATTACTGCAGTGTTACATTCATGAGATACTGTCAGTTGACTTTTTGGACTAAAGTAACACTGATCCCTTGGGATTAGGGGAATGAAACTCCAGATGACATGCTGATTGGAATTTGTGTTCATCAAGACAAATATTTTATGTAATTGTTGGGGGATCAGGGAGACTTGGCAGTTGGAGGTTTGCTTTTCTACTGACTGTACCCCCTCCTTTTTTTCTCTTTTTAAAGAAAAAGTACATACATAATATTATAAAATGAGTGCCTCTAAGTTAGAGCAGCTCCAACTGCTATAACAAACACCCAAATTTCAATGGATTAATAGATTCCAATACACTGTCCTTGGTCAGAGAGCTGTTTTCCCTCAGTGTTTTAGGGACCCCGGCTGCCTCTGTCTTGTGGGTCTGCCATTCGCTATACTTGGAGTTGTCACCTTGCAGCCTGGAAGAGAGAAGAGAGAGTGGCGAAAGCAAACTTGTCTTTTTTGTTTTGTTTTGTTTGAGACGGGGTCTTGCTCTGTCACCAGGCTGGAGTGTAATGACACCATCTCAGCTCACTGCAATCTCCACCTCCTGGGTTCAAGCGATTCTCCTGCCTCAGCCTCCCGAGTAGCTGGGACTACAGGCACGCAGCACCATGCCCAGCTAATTTTTTGTATTTGTAGTAGAGATGGGGTTTCACCATGTTGCCAGGATGGTCTTGATCTCCTGACCTCATGATCTGCCCTCCTGGGCCTCCCAAAGTGCTGGGATTACAGGTGTGAGCCACTGCACCCAGCCAGCAAACTTGTTTTTTAAATACCCCAGCTTAGAAGTAAGACATCATTTTTGCTTACCTCCTTGCATTCACAATCACTTGACCATAACTGAAGGTAAGGGGGTGAGTGGGAGGTTGAGTCCCTGGCTAGGCAGCTGCCTTTCAGTGATAAAGCTAATGCATGAAAGAGGAACTGACATTTTGATGGGCAGCTAGCCATCTCTGCTTCGATCGCTCATTGTAATTCAACTTAAGCAATACCTCTACATACATATACATAAATGTAAACAACATTCTATTCTGTATCTCTGTTTTTTAAACACGTAGTATATTTTAAACTTCCTTTCCTTTCAATAACATAGATACATCTGATTTTATTTAATGCCTCCATAGTATTCTATTATATGCCTTTATCATCATTTATTTAACCAATCCTCTACTAATGATCATTTGCAACAAAAGCACAAACTATAATAAACATCTTTGAATTCCTTTATTTTGTACTTCTGTTAATATTACCTTAGGTTAAATCCCTAGACATGGAAGGTCTTGGCTAAAATGCTGCATATTTAATATTGTGACAGATATTTTCAAATTAATCAACAGAAAGATTGTACCTATTTATACTTTCACCCATAGAAAATCTGCCTGCACTCTTACCAACCCAATCTTATTCATTGTTAAGATAATCACTAATCCATCAGGCAGGAAAGATCTCATTTTATTTTAATTTACATTTCTTTCTTTCTTTCTTTCTTTTTTTGAGATAGAGTCTTGCTCTGTCGCTGCGGCTGGAGTGCAGTGGCAAGATCTCGGCTCATTGCAACCTCTGCCTCCTAGGTTCAAGTGATTCTCCTGCCTTAGCCTCCTGAATAGCTGGGACTA
>CAUYLG010056888.1:0-33582 GCA_963573385.1 Cacajao melanocephalus | reverse complement strand
GCATGGTGCCTATAATCCCAGCACTTTGGGAGGCCGAGGTGGGCAGATCGCCTGAGCTCAGGAGTTCAAGACCAGCCTGGCCAACTTGGCAAAACCCCATCTCTACTAAAAATACAAAAATTATCCAGGCATGTGACACATTCCTGTAATCCCTGCTACTCGGGAGGCTGAGGCAGGAGAACTGCTTGAACCCAGGAGGCAGAGGTTGCAGTGAGCAGAGACTGTGCCACTGCACTCCAGCCTGGGTGACAAAGCCAAACTCTGTCTCAAATAAAATAAAGCAAGATTCAAGAATGCATTCTGATTTGTATAATTCAGAGATTATAAAACAGCTATCTGCATTCTCTCACATAAATAGCACTATTACTTGGAAAAATAATAAAAGAGAGAAATAGTTCAAGGGAGCCATTGTGAAAAAATAAGAAAATACACAGACAAATTTATTTGAAAAGGTCCAATCTGTTCTACTATTTATGAAGTGGTTAAAGAAATGAGAAATGAAGTACAACTCAATACCCTGAGTACGTAATATTAAACTTCCCGTAATCCCAGAAACATTTCTCCAAACAAAATCTTCCTCAACAAATAAAGCAAGTCAGAGAGACAGGGCGGAAGCCGAGGTACAAGTTTTGGAGTTCCACCATCACTGGCCCTGAGCTAACTCCATAGAACTCCAAGAGGTGTGGGAACACAGATTGAAACCACCATCCCAACAGGAGCTAGGGAAGGGATGAGCTTGGAGGTGGGGGTTAGGAGGAACGGCAGACAAAGAAACAGAATACAGAGATATGGAGAGAGCACTTAAAAGGGAGATTTAAATGGAAGAGAAAACAGTGAGTACAGATGAGAGAAAACTTATATTTAAAAAGAAAAGATGGTGCTTTTTAGTGCCAACCATCTCAATTTTTTTTTTTAAGATTAATAGGTCCATTGAAATCTAGAAATCCAGATGCCCCCTACTAGCACTTTCCTTTAACGCCAAATGTAGAGTGGTTTTCCTGATTTAGCATTCTACTTCCTAGAAATGTCCTCTCAGTCTCCCTCATCACCTTTCCCCAGATGGTGGTGTTTTCAGGTGTCTCTCCTCTGGCACATTTTTTTAGCTCTATGGAGGAGGTATTGACAAAAATCATACATTCAAGGTAGGCCATGTGATGTTTTCATATATGTATACATTGTTAAATGATTACCACCAACTAAATATCTATCACCTCAAGCGGTTGCATTTCTGTGTGCATGCATGTCGTGAGAATATTATCCATCTACTCTCTTAGCAAATTTCAAGTATATGATATACTATTACTAATTATAGTTACTGTGCTGTTCATTCAGTCTCCAGAACTTTTTCACCTTCTAACTGCAAGATTGTACCTTTTGACCTTGACTTTTTGATAATAGCAATCTTAACGGTTGCAAGGTGATATTTCACTGTGGTTTTCCTTTGCATTTCTGTGATGATATTAACCTCTTGTCAGATATATGATTTACTCTCATTTTTTGGGTTGCCTTTTTGTTTTGTTATTTCCTTTGCTGCACTGAACGCAAAGGTTTTTATTTTGTAGATGTCCCATTTGTTTATTTTTGCTTGTGTTACCTGTGCTTTTGATGTCACATATAAAAAAAAATCATTGCCAAAATTAATATCAAATAACTTCTTTCATTTTCTTCCAGAAATTTTATGGTGTCAGGTCTTAACTTTATGTCTTGAATTCCTTTTATATTGTTTTTGAGCACGGTGTGAGGTAAGACTCTAATTGTACATATTTAGTCTTCCCAACATCTTTCCTGAAGTGACTGAAGAGACTATCCTGTCTCCATTGCGTATTCTTAGCACCTCTGTGGAACATTAGTTGCCTGTATACATATGGGTTCATTTCTAGGTTTTGTATTCTGTTCTATTGGTCTATGTGTCTGTTTCTATGCCAGTACCATACTGTTTTACTACAGCTTTGTAATATAATTTGAAATCAGCGGGTGTTTCTTATTACTATGACTGTTAAGACAGAAAATGCTTTTAGAGATGGGATTTGGAAAAGAAAGGTTTTGGATGGTGCCAAAAGTTATGATGGAGTTGAATCAGATAACTTACAGAGAAATGGTAAACTATAGCCACAACTAATATACATCTCACATCTTAATCTTTAAAAATGTTGAAATAAGTGTAATGCTCTTGCCGAATTCAAAGTTCAAGGTAGGAATTCTAAAAGGCAAATCAAACACATCCCAAGGTACATTTATGAATAAGTGTTGAAAACATGGAGCAACTACTGAAAAAATTCAGGCTTGCATGCAGGGTCCTTCACATCCATTTCCCTCAGAGTAGGAGTTTTAGGGTTTCCCACCTACCAGCTAAGCCACATCACTCATATCTTCTCACCAGAATACCTCTAAGCCAACCACATCCAACTTTCTCTATCATTCTAGAGCACTAAATATCTGCAGGCAATTCTTTTGCCCGAAGTATATTTTCCATACTTCTCTTTTACCCTTTAGTATAAAATCAAACGTCAAATATAGTTGCTGCATCTTCAGAATTGACAGCATATATTATCCCATTTGTTCTCTACTGGAGGGCTTATTTGTTTTTTTACTATTTTGTCTCTCTCAATTAAACAGAAAAGTCCACAAATATGAGGATGGCCTTATTCTGGGTGCCTGCTCAATGTCAAAGTGGCCATTAAGGCCTTTAACAAATAATAAAAACCCACATGCATGAACACTCATTACGTGCCATATCTGCCAGACCCCCACCCAACTCCCCCCCTTTTTTTTTTTGGACCATCACCCAGGCTGGAGTACAGTAGTGCAGTCTTGGCTCACTGCAACCTCTGCCTCTTAGGTTCAATTTAGGAATAAATCCCAGCTCCCAGGCTCAAGCAATCCTCCCACCTCAACCTCCCAAGCAGCTGAAACCACAGACATGTGCCATTGCACCTTGGTAATTTTTGTATTATTGTACACACAGGTTTCCACCATGTTGCCAGGCTAGTCTCAAGTGATCTGCCTGGGTCAACCTCCCAAAGTGCTGCGATTACAGGTGTGAGCCACTGCGTCCACCTAAGCTGTAACTACTTTGCATCCATTACCCCATTTAATCCTTCCACCAACCCAAGATATTTCATATTATTATTGCCATTTTAAAGACCTGCAAACTGAAATAAAGAACTGGTAAACACCTTGACCAGTTACATGAATTCAGCAACAAGCCATGTCAGGACTCAAACCCAAGTAGTCTAACTCCAGAATCTGAGAAATGATCCCTACACTAAATCAATAATAAACAAGAAAGCAAATGAATAGAAGACAGGGCAAGGTTGTGTGCTTTCTCTTATCTTTTCAACCCAAACTTTCTAAGCCTAGCATAATAGAAAATGCCTTCTTTGTCCTTTCTCTTCCTGCCTAGCCACCTTTTTAATCACTGTGACTTGCACAAGTTTGATGCCTCAAGAAACTAAAATAAACATAACGCCTCTTCCAAACTCAAGGGCTTGGATGTGTAAGTCTACAGGCACTCTGCATGTATTTAGCACATGGACAGATGGATGACTAATGGAGAGCCCAGAACTCCCCTTCTAATACAAGTATCTGTGCCAAACCTCAATCTGAGAGGCCAAAGTTTGGGTGAAAGAAGCAAATGACTTGGAAAGAATAAGATAAAGTCTGGCTTCGATTCCCAGATCCAAAGAGCAATAAACTAAGTATTATTTTCATTTGGACTGTGATCACAATGACTATTTTGAGCTCAAATTACAAAACTTTATATATTCTTGGGTGCGTCAGTAGTTCATGACCTTACTTGAGTTATTCTGCCTTAAGTGGGATACTAGTTCTAATCCTTTTCCTTTGGAGGAGAGTCCTCAAATTATGATGAAAGGCAAGATTTACTTGCAAGGATACATGCCCAGCAGCTCTCCAAAGCCTTCTCAAAACATTTGCAATCAACATAAACATAAACCTTCTCTCTTCTGATGTCTAAAAAGAAAACAAATTACAAAGTATAGAAGGCAAATAGCAATGGACAGTATATGTCCTTTAGGGATAGCATGTTTGCATGGAGCCAACTCCTAGGTATTCCAACTGTCAGCTTCCAAAAATCTGTACTCTTTTGGCTTTTAAAAGAGAGAAAGCAGCATCAAAAAAAATTATTATTGAGCTCCTATTATTTTCTGGGCTCTGAGCTTGAAGTTGAAGATATTGCAGTCAATGAGCCAAGTCTAGTATTTGATCTTATGGAGCTTACAGTCTCAGGATAAATCAGCTATGAAAACTCAGCAGTTTGAGTGGTGCTATGGTGAAGATAGGGTGATATGAGATTACGTAACCAGAGATCTCAGGAAGTCCTCCAATAGGAAGCGGTCTTTAACCCCAAGTAATAATAGGTACATGTTGGGCTTAGAATTAAACGTCATTCCAGGGATACATTACAGCATGGGCAAAAGTGCTGAGGCTGGAATGAACATGGAACATTCACTCTGAGAGAATGTCAATGAGGCTAGAGCAGACAGTGGGTGGAAGAGAGGCAGAGAATTAGGAATTAGAAAACGGTTCATTATTTATCAACTGATCAATAAGAATGTTTTGAGCTCCTATAATGTAGAAATCCCTACACTACATCTTGCCATAAGGTTAGAGGAATATGAAACAAAAATAATTTTGTCTTGCTTTGGACTTTCTTAACTCCTTAATCAACCTCAAAATGATTATCTACTGACTCAACATATTGTGGGCCAACCATTAAGTATGGTTAGTTTTCCAAAACTAACCTGAGATAAAATGAGTCAACTCTTTATAGGAGTCACATTTCTCTGTGCAGTCACAATTTTTACAGAAGTAGCATACTTTCATAAAAACAAGATTACCCCCTTGAGGCATGTCCCCTAAGAATATGGTAGTATTACTAACTACATTGTTACTGTCTATTCTTACCATCATTGTTAGGCTCTAGGTGATCAGAATAAAGTCTTTCATTTGCATTTTCGCTTTTCATTTATTTTCTTTCCTTTGAATCAGCTACTCAAGCTGGGAAAGCATTATTACAACAGGAGAAAGGAGGAAGAGTGGAAGAGCAGACTAGCCAAGGTTGAGTAATTCCTCCCAGATCAAATTAGGAAGTGGAAAACCAAGATCAGAACCATAGCTTCTCTCAGTCTTATATTCTTTCTCTTTATAAAGATGTTTCTCAAGATGGGACCCACAGAGCACTTGGTTAAAATACAGATTCCAGGGTCTTACCCTAAAACTGTTGACTCAAAATTTCTGAAGTTCTCCAAGTGAGTCTTATACCACCCTTAAAGTTTTAGGACACTGTTAGCCACCAGAATCCATCAGAAGGTCCTATGTCAAGTAATTGTCAGAACATATTAAAAATGATTGACTAAAATCTATACTGTAGTACTCATAACAGCTTTATACATAACAAAAATCTGGAAACTACCCTATGCCCATCAGGAGTTGAAAAGATAAACAGTGTTACATTCACACTGTATGTAACAGAATACAATACATCAAGGAAAACGAAAGATCCACAAGAACTTTCGATATTGATAACGCTCACAAACATAACATTGCAGATAACAGACTCAAAACAATACACACTGTATGATTCCAGGGTTATATGGTAAAAACAGGCAAAACTAATCCACACTGTTGCAATTCAGAGTCAGAATGGTGGTTAACCTGGCACATGTGCAGCAAGTAGGGTAGGGAGAATAATCAAAAGGAACACAACAGGGGTTCTGAGTGTACTGATACTGTTCTATTTCTTGATATGGGTGATGCTTACATGGATGTGTTTGGTTTATAAAAGTGCAGGTAGCAACATAGTTAGGCTATGTGAACTTTTCTATATGTGTATTATACTTCGATGAAAATAAGTTTTAAAAGATAATAAAAACATTCCCAAGTTTTACAACAATAACTAGAAGCAGGTTTCTACCTGGCTATGCCTAAGAGCTGACCCCATCTACATGTGTTACTGCCTCTCCGTGTGTGGGGCATCCATCACTTCCTAGCCCTGACTTGACTGCCTCTGTTCTTTTCTGCACAAGTCTTACCTGGTCCTAGCAATAAATTCATTATACCTACTTATATTGATTGGTTTTGCTGGTTATAAAAGCAATACATGCTCATTGCCAAAAAAAAAAATATGATATATATATATATATATGTATCAGAAAATATAGTCACTTATAAAAGCAGAAAGCTCTATATTACCAGTTCTCCCTTCTCAAAATAATCACTATGTATGGTATTAGTTTTTTCCCTTTGTCCTTTTGTCCTATGTATACAAGTGTACTTTTGGCAGAATTAAGACCATCTCACTGATAATTTTGTATCCTGATTTTTCACTCAACATGATATTGTGAGCATTTTCTGAATTATTATAAACACTTAAGACTATGATTTAGAGGGTTCGTTATTTACCAATTGACCATTGAGAGTCTACTAAACTTCTATACGGTAAAATCCCTAGCGCTGTATATTGTTATGAAACTAAAGACATATGAAACCCAGATCATACCTTCAAGAGCTTTTAAGAAAATTGTCCATGATATTGATTAAATAGTCCTTTAATCTCTTAGAATCTACTTTTTAATCTATATAAAGTGGGTGATAATACCATCTAACTAGGGTAATTGAAAGAACTGACACAATACATGCAGAATACTTAGTATTTAGTAGATAAATAGTAAATATAAATTCCCTTAGAAAGAAAAGGCATGCACATAGATACAATGACTAATACTAACAAATAGACACAGAATTGTACATTCACCAGGGTAGGAGGGTTCTCAGAAGACAGAATTTACTGTAGGTAGGAGCCTTCTTGCTCCAAGAATGGTCCATGGGCCAGAAACACCAGCATCACCTGGGAGTTTGTTAGACATGCAGAACCTCAAGCCCTGCCCCAGACTTACTGAGTCAGAATCTACATTTTAACAATATCCCTGGGTGATATGTATGTCCATTAAGACTGGAGAACACTGAGCTGGACAGGTTCTTGGTGATGGGTACAAATCAGATACCCTGGACAAAAACAGGAGGGGCATTTCACTGCAGGGGAGAAAAGGAGTTTTGTAGGCCAAAATACTGAAATGTTCTTAAGAAGTACTCTACTTAAAGCAAAGGGTTATTTGGGGGCACAGTGACGGATGAAGTTGGACTTATAAATCAGCAACATATTGTTCATGGTCTTGGATTCTGTGCAGAAGGTGTTGCACTTATCCCTCCTCTGTTATAATGTGTTTATACATTTTTCTCCTAAGTTCCTATTTCCAGTGCAGCTATAAGGCTATCAGATCATTATTCCTAAAGTGTGAGCAGCTGAACATCTCACATAAACCCTGGGAAGCTGGTTGGAAGTGCAGATCCTTGACCCTACTACTCCTCAACTTACTGACTCAAATTAACTAACAGTGGAATCCTAGGATTGAAAGTTTGAGGACCACTGTTGTTATTCAAAGTGTCTCATGAGGACATACTTTATATAGTAGCCACATTAAAATAAAATAAAATTTTCTTTAGAATTTTATTTCCTAATTTTAGGACAAGCACTGGGAATTCAATCTATATGCATTCCTTAAGAAGAAAGACCAAATCATGGCAGAACCTATAGCAGGGAAATCCCTTGCAGTTTAGCTTAATCAAGATATTTACCACTGCAAAGACAGAAAACCCCAACTCAAACTGCTTATGCAAAAAATGGGGAGAAAAACTAATATTTTTGAAAATTGCAGTTTTTACCTGGCTTTATGCAAAGCATGATTTAGGAGACAATGCCCTCAAAATGTGGTGTCCCCATTCTGCAGAGCTGCTCTTAACCATCTTGGCTCCACTCTAGGGCTCCTAGTGCTAAGATGGCTGCCAGTAGCTCCCAACCACCATCACCCAAGGTTCAAGCCTAGCAGAAATAAAAGAGCTATTCCTCCCAATAACCCCTGAATTAAACTTTAAGCCAAATTGACCATATTGATATAATTACTGAAGCTAAATAAACATAAATGTACAACGATTGGATAGGCCTGGGTCATATGCCCCCAACTAAACCAATTGCCAGAGGTATGATTTTGTGCTCTCTTGGGTCAGGCACACCTGCTCAACCTCTGGCATCATGGGTAGAGCCCCACCTAAAAAACCAGGACTGAAAGCATGGATTAAACAGAGTCTCCCAAAGGAAACACTGAGTTCTATGACCAGAGGAGGCAGAAATGGATTCCAGGCAGGCAAGACAGTAAACATATGGTAGGCCCTTGAACACCATGGGTTTGAACTGCACAGGGCCACTTATATGTGAATTTTTTTTAACCAAACACAGATGTAAATCACAACATCCTTGGGATGCAAAACCTGCCTCTACAGAGGGCCAATTTTTCATATATCAGAGTTCGGCACGGCCCACGGGGGGATTGCATATGTATCGACTTGGGGTAACATGAGGGGCCTAGAACCAATTCGCCAAATACATGAAGGGATGGCTGTATACTAAAATGGTATTCAGGTGACAGCTTTTGTAGGCAAATATGACATCAATGATTACCTCAAGGTATTATATTCGGCATTCACAGATGGAGGATGAGCCATAAATATAGAGCAGCCACCGTCGATGGAAATTGCATTGCATTATTCCCTTTTGCTTAAAATCTGCCAGCAACTCAGGATAAGTCTAAATTCCTCAGCAGGATTTATAAGGTGTTTGACGTCATGGCCTTTGTAACTCTCACAGTTTCCCTCATTCCCACTCCACAGTCTGATGTCTCCTACCTGAAGGCCTGTGTGCATGCCGTTTTCTTCTGCCTGTCTCACATCTGTCATTCATTTTGTTTCCCCCACACCCCTCACATGCCCCTTTGCTGGGGTGACTCTTCCTAACATTCATTCAGACCTCCCATTCAAAGAAGCCTATCCCTGCTGGGTCAACCTCTGCTCTCTTCTCCCACAATATCTAGTACTGCTCCTTTAACAGCCCCGATTCTATTTTACAGAAAATGTTTTATTATTTCTTGCCACAACTGTATCATAAGCTCAGTAAAGAAGGAATGTAGTCTTCCTTGCTTTGCTTTCCAGTGGAAAACAAAACTCCAGGGAAAAGCATTAGGTCCTCAGAAAATATTTACAGGATGGATGGATAGATAGAAGGATGAAAGTTGAAAAAAAAATGTTACTATAAAAACATACATTAAAATATTTAAGCCCCACTAACTTATACAGACGTATATATGTGGCATTTATAAACATAGTTTATGACATTAGATATTTTTAGAAGACCTACTCTGTGCCCGGTGTGAAAGGAAATTAAATCTTGAGACCCCAAACTCATTAAGCCAAAGGGAAAAGTTAAGGTGGGAACTGGGTCACACAAACCTGCCTCCCCCTTTTTTGGTTCCCATGTAAGATGGCTACAAGATGAAAAGCTACACACTTCCCTCATATTTTTCCCAGAAGGAAATTCCTAGTGAGCTCCAGGATCCTTGCCATAAAGTGTCTCTGTTAAAATTTCACCATGGCAATGTAAATTGATAGCTTATATTTACAGGTGCAGTCAGCCCCTGCCCACTTGACACGAATGCGTATCTGATTATTCCCCTGCCCTATTTTGTCTATGTTAGCTTGTGTAAAAATGCAGATTCCCTTCATTTTTCCTCTACCCCATTCGTCTATGTCATCTTATGTTTAAAAAAAAAAAAAGTAGATTCACTGAGCCAGACAAAGGCATGAATGACTATTTTCCCTAACCCACCTCTTATATGAAAACTGTATACTTCTCAATATCCTGCCCTTTCCCCTTTAAATTTGGAGCCCTCAAAATCATCTTCAGAGAAAGGCATAGACCTGTCTCCCGGTGCATCCTTAACCTTGGCAAATAAGCCTCCTAAAATGATTGAGACTTGTCTCATCATTTTTCTTGATTGACACTGGCATGGTTCAAGGCACTGGAGATACATCAGTAAAAACAGGTAAGACTATTGTGGAGATAGACAATAAACATCATAAATAAGTTAACATGCTAGAATGTTATGGATTCTATGGGGAAAATACTGAGCAAAAGAGAAGGGGCTTAGGAATACTTGTCTGGCAGAAGGCAATTTTTAATGGTGATTAGAGTAGGTGTCCTTTAGAAGGTAACATTTGAGCAAAGACGTGAGAAAGTGGTAGGGGAGCCATGCACATATCTAGGAAAAATGCCCCAAGCAGAACAGCCAATACAAGGGCCTTGAAGAGAGACCATACCCAGATTAACACATGCTTGCTGAGTTGACCCAAATCACAGCCATCTTGGTACTAAAAATATCAAAAACTACTTTTGCCTAATTGCCAAAGGATCATTTTAGCATTTTTAATTTTTATATGGAAATACTACAGATTTCCTGGAACTTTTTACCGTAGTAGACTGACTTTATAACTCAGGTTTTTCCATGAGCCAAAAACTTGAGAAAATAAGAGAATTTTTTTAGAAGAAAGCATTTTCATCCAGTGTATTGACTTAATGTTCATTTGCATTAACTGTATTCATCTGAGAATTTAATGGGCATGCCTTAATTATTCAGAGGCAATGCCTATTAAAATGTGGGAAAATCATGCAATGGCTATGATGAGTTTCTTTTTATTATTGCTTTAATAACTGCAAACTTCAACTGGTACCAACAATTATATTGCTATTAATACCTATTTTATTCATTAGAAGTTGAGCAACGTCTAAGCAGTTAACTTGAATACTTTTTTTTTAACTCCTGGTAATGATAAGCTTTCTTATTTGCCTTCTTGCCATCTGGTTTGCTTCAATAGAATGATAAAGAAAAGAGTATAGCAAATTTAATTATATGAGCCATGTTTCTAAGACTGATAGATACTACTCTAATGAGGATACATGCAGACTCATACTCCCAAACTTGCTTAAGCACTGGTTCCAGAGTAAGCCTTTTTCTTTATTCTAACCTTTCTGAAATGGTTTCAATGACTCTGAGCAAACAAATATTGAAATAATATGACAAATAGCAATAATAACAACAATTCTAAAAGCTCATATTTGTTCATTGCTTACTATGTGCCAAGCACTAAGCTGAAATCATTGAAATGTATTATCTCATATAATCTTTGTGACTTTCCTGATAAACTATGCACTGTTGTTATTCCCACTATCCAGATGAATAAACCCCAGAAGTTACTCCAGAGGTGGAGGGGTTGTGTGGTGCTATGTCATCCCATCACTTAGGCAGTATGGATTAGATCTTGGAAAATACCTGATCAAAGCAGGACCCATCAGACTCTCCCTTCTGAGAGAGATGAATTAACTACTGTCTGCAGTTTGCTAGAACCTCCTGTAACTGGAGACAGAGAAGCAGAGAAAGACTTTCTGCTATGAGAAGAGAACAAAGCAGAGAAGGGAGAGTGTGGAGAGAAGAGCAAGAGAAGCTGCATCAGCTATTGATGCCTTTCTAGTACCTGTTTTCAGTCCCTCCTAAGGCCTGGCCACCACCCTTGTGATTAGGCTGTGTAGACCTATAGATTCCCTACTGCGGCTTCAGCTACCTGGGGAGAATTTCTATTACTTCCACTTAAGCACATTCATTAGTGTTGCCTTGAATTCACCTGGGAACTTAATGAGAATACCTTAATCAGGAACTTTAATGCATCCCCTTAATCACCAATAGTGCATAGAGAAGTAAGGACCAGACTGGTCAGAGGCAACAACTAAACATGAGTCTATTACCAGGCCACCTGGTAATAGACAATATTTTTTGACAATATCTCTCACATCCAAATCATTTTCTCAGCATCAACTCTGAACTCTTAAAATGGCAGCAGCGCAGCAGCAATGTTAAGTAATAATAATCTCTTGAAATCTGAAATTTAAAACATGAAATCGTTTAGACATCTTTTCCCAAATCTAACCAAAACACTCATATTAACTTTCTCACACACATGCGCACAAAAAAAGTTTTGGGCTATGGCCATGCACATCCACCCCCCATTAGTTTTATCTCGTTGCATGCTCTCATTTTCCTCTATAACACCTATCACACTAATGAAATAATCGTTTACATTTCATTTATTTTTTACTTGTCTTCCCTGCTAGACTGTAAATTCTATGTGAGCAGATTATGTCTAAAGCAATAGCTGGCATACAGGGGACTCTCAGAAAACTTCTAATCAATTAATTAATCCCCTCTCACTCCTTATCCCCATTTTACAAGAGCTCAGAAAAGCTAAGAAACTTTCCAGTGTTCACATAGCTTGTGCATAGCAGAGCAATGTTGAAACCCAGCTCTTGCTAACTCTAAAGCTCATGTTCCTTCTGTTATGCCTTCACTGTCCCTCCAAAAATGTTCACATGTCTTCTTTAATTATATTAACTTCCACTTTTCAATGGCTATAATCTTTCAGCAGCCATTTAAGAATGTTAAACTTAATATTTTCAGCAATATAAGCAGCACTGTAAATTATTCATATTTTATCATCTCCAAAATAAAATTCTGTTATTGCCTAAAGATAGAGGGCAAGAACACGATACAAACTACCTTTATTGCAGAGTCTTTGGTGAAACATCCTCTTAAATACTGTTTTAAGGCAGAAATAGTTAAGTAGATATTAAAACTAGTCTCTAAATAGGCCTCAAAGCAAGGCTAAGGCGTTGAAATGAATATGGGTTTTTTACTTCAAATCCCACTCTACTAGATCTCCTTCCCTTTCAACTTCTGTTATTTTAGGTTGAGTTTGAAAACTGATATGGCAGATAGAGAAGGTGATAAAAGCAGCAATAAATAGGAGAAGTGAATAGCAGGAAAAAAAGAGATAAAGAGCAGAAATTTTAAAAATAAGGAAAACATCCTAAAAGACCTTGCTTCAGATGCCAGTATTCCAAAATGCAACCTGCAGAATAAAACACTGATACAATTTGAGCAAATACATTGTGTTTTAAAAATAAAATATGCACCCGATATTTAAACATGGCTAATTTGACGTAAAAATTTGGATTTAACTTATTTTTAATTTTTTAAAATTATATTTTAAGTTCTTGGGTACATGTGCAAATTGTGCAGGTTTGTTACATAGGTATACGTGTGCCATGGTGGTTTGCTGCATCCATCCCCCCGCCATCTACATTAGGTATTTCTCCTAATGTTATCCCTCCCCAATCTCTCCATCCCCTGCTATCCTTCCCCTAGCCCCACCCCCACCACGGCATATTCTCACTCATAAGTGGGTATTGAACAATGAGAACACATGGACACAGAGAGGGGAACAAAAATTTGGATTTCTTATTGCCCTTGAAAAATTTAGTCATCTTTAGATGGGATGCATGCTCTCCAATTTGCCCCACCTACTCCATCTCTCCAGACTTTATTCAATTATAAACACAATGGCATTGTGTATCATTAGATTTGTGTATGCTTCAATCTGATTTCCCAACTCTTTTCCCATATTCTCAAAATTTCAGCCACACTAGCTTCCTTTCAGTTCAATGAACTCATTGAGCTTCTTCATATCAACATCATTTAACATTTTATAAGCAAACGGAAGTCTAGATATTTTTAGCAGGAAAGCATTTAATACAGGAAATCAGAAACAAAATTTTGAAGAGCTGGGAATCAAAGGTCAGGGAAATTGCTGCCAGCATTTAAGAAATCAGAAAGTGGAAGGATCACAAAAATACCATCACTGATATTAGCTGCTTTCGATGCAGAATGGATGATTCTCAGGAAAACACTGGAATCTGCTGACAAACCTCTCATCTATAGTGTGTCCTCGCCTATGCTCTGTCCACAGTAACTGCCAAAGAGCAATCGCTGCTTCTTCTCCTCTGTATTTCAAATCCCACATAGCAGAATCCTGCGGGCAAAGAAGTCTGGGAAATGAAGTTTCTAGGCTTCTGGTCATTGCTCTTCAAGGGAAGACTAAAAAGAGCAGGAACAAAGCTGAGTATAAAAAAAGAATTTCCAGCACACCATCACCAAGCCTTTGCAAATACTCTTGCCTCAGCCTAGAACATACTTCTCACCTTCCTTCCCCAAATCTGGTTAACTTTAGAGGAGAGAAATTCTATAATTGCTGAGGAAAGCCCTCAAAAACTTCATTCCTCAATAAAAGCAATGAGGACATTGAAAAAAAATTATCAAAAATCAACATTTTCAGAACTCTAGAAACTAACCAAAGGCTTGCAACAATTCAAGGTGGATTTATTCAAGAAAAATGGCTGAATCTTGATTTTCTAAATGTGAGCTTTGAGGTATGTTAGTCTGCCCTATCCCCATTCCCCTTCTCCACAGCTCCCTAGCATAAAAACCAGTAGCCTCATAAACATAGTAGCCATAAACATAGTAGCTAGGTCAACAACCTAGCAGGCACTGGGGAAGGCAGACCTGCTTTGGAGTTCTCCCAAAAAGCTCTATTTCCAGATAATTTCATTATTTGCCTGTCTGACAGCTCCTTAAATGCCTTTAACTCTCACTCACATGGCTTGTCTTGATTTGCTCTCAGAACCTGCTTAGTGTATCTCCCTAGGGTACCTATGCAAAACAATCAGTGGAAAGTGTTTAACATTGCATCTAACTGATGTAAAAATAACAGCTGAGCAAAATAAGAAGCTGACCAAAAAAAAATTTTTTTTTAAAGCTGGAGAATAAGATGTTCTTTGGAGGCTCTGAAAAGCTTCAATATATCCCTAAGAACCAGAAGGCAATATATATGTGCAAAGCTGTGCACATGCCCAGGAAAGAACTGAGAAGTTTTAATCTCTCACCTCTGGATGAACTTGAGGCTTTGTGCAAGCAGGAAGTAAAGACAACTAATAAAGAATGTAAACTGCCTTCTGGAATATTAAAAACATGCCTCAGCACATATACACACAAAGCTAGTTATCAAAGGCTCAGAGACTTATTGGTTCAAGACTCTTTTTTTTTTTTTTTTTTTTTTTTTAGACCAAGTCTCAAACTGTTGCCCAGGCTGGAGTACAATGGCGGGATCTAGGCTCACTGCAACCTCCATCTCCTGGGTTCAATCAATTCTCCTGCCTCCACCTCCTAAGTGGCTGGGATTAGAGGTGCCCACCACCATGCTTGGCTAATTTTTTGTATTTTTAGTAGAGATGGGATTTCACTATCTTGGCCAGTCTGGTCTTGAACTCCTGACCTACCTTGTGATCTGCCCACCTCAACCTCCCAAAGTGCTTGGATTACAGGTATAAGCCTCCTCACTCAGCCAATTCAAGACATTCAAGGAAATCTTTCACTGTCTAATTATTAGCTGACCACCAAGTTAAACAAAAAGACACCAGGGGCCACACAAAACAATTCAAATTTTATATATTAGTTCAGGAAAGTCACTACACAAACAGGAACAACAAATGTTGAACTGGGAAGGAATCTAACTTCCAAAGTTGCCACATTATTTAAAATGTTCAACTTTTAATAAAATGTACGTGACAAGCAAAGAAATGGGAAAGTGTAGCCTATACACAGGCAGAGAAAGGCAGTCTATGGAAACTATCCCTGAGGTAACTCACACATTGGACTTACTAGATAAGAAATTTTGATCAGCCATTTTAAATATTTCATAGAACTAAAAGAAACCATGTCTAAATATCTAAAGGAAAGTATGAAAATAATGTCTCCCCAAATAGAGAATAAAAGATATAATTTTTTTTTTTTTTGAGATGGAGTCTTGCTCTATAGCCCAGGCTGGAGTGCATTGGCATGATCTCAGCTCACTGCAACCTCCGCCTCCCCTGAGTTCAAGTGATTCTCCTGCCGCAGCCTCCCAAATAGCTGGGATTATAGGCACCTCCCAGCATGCCCAGCTCATTTTTGCATTTTTTTAGTAGAGACAGAGTTTCACCATGTTGGCCAGTATGGTCTTGAACTCCTGGCCTTGTGATCCACACACCTTGGCCTCCCAAAGTGCTGGGATTATAGGCATAAGCCACCATGCACAGCCTATAATTTTTTTTAAAAATCAGATAGAGATCCTAGAGTTGAAAAGTACAGCAAATGAAATTTAAAATTTCCTAAAGGAGCTTGACAGCAGTTTTGAGCTGGCAGAATAAAGAACTAAGAAGTTATAAAACTGAACAATTGGGATTATCCACCCTGATGAGGAAAAAACAGAAAAATGAACAGAGACTCAGAGATCTTTGAAATATCATCAAGCATACCAACATATGAGTAATGGGAATATCTGAAAAAGAGAAGAAAGGGAAACAGAAATAATATTTGAAGAAATAACCACAGAAAACTTCCCAAATTTATGGAAAAAAACCATTAATCTATATATTCAAGAAGCTTTAAAAATACAACTAGGATCAACATAAGGAGATCTACACAGTAGGATAAAACATAAAGAGATACATATTTAGTCATTGTAATCAAACTGTAGAAAGCTGAAGACAGAATCTTGGAAACAAAAGAAGCAACTCATCACATACAAGGGATCTCTGATATATCAACAACTGATTTCCCATGAGAACCATTAAAAACGGAAGATAGTAGTATGACATATTCAAAGTCTTAGAAAAAAAAATGTTTTCTTTTTTGAGACAGAGTTTTGCTCTGCTGCCCAGGCTGGAGTGCAATCGCATGATCTCAGCTCACTGCAACGTTTACCTCCTGGGTTCAAGAAATTCTCCTGCCTCTGCCTCCTGAATAGCTAATATTACAGGCACGTACCACCATGTCCAGCTAATTTTTGTATTTTTAGTACAGACAGGGTTTCACCATGTTGGCCAGGCTGGCCTCAAACTCCTGACCTTGTGATTCGCCCACCTTGTCCTCCCAAAGTGCTGGGTTTATAGGCATGAGCTACCATACCTAGCCAAAAAAAAGATAATTGACCAAGAATGCGATGTCTAGCAAAGCCATCTTTCAAAACCTAAGGTGAAACTAAGGCATTTCCAGATAAACAAAATATGAGAGAAAGATCCAGCCTACAAGAAATACTAAAGAGAGTCCTTCAGGTGGAAATGAAAGTATACTAGGCAGTAACTCAAGGCCACATGAATAAAGATCTACAGTAAATGTAAATACATAAATATAAATAACAGTATAAAATATTTTAGTATGAAAAGAATAATTTGAACTGTGATATGGTGCATATATCAAAAAATAATCAAAAAATAATCATTACTACATGACTCAAGTCAAATGTAATAGTCTCTTCACTGATGATTTGCACTGAGAAAGGGTTTTTTCATTTTCCCCTCTTCTTTTTAAGACTAACAACAGACTTTATATATATTTATATTTTTTTTATTTTATGTATACATATATATTTTATTTTATTACACTTTAGGTTCTGGGGCACATGTGCAGAACATGCAGGATTGTTGCATAGGTACACACATGGCAATGCAGTTTGCTGCCTCCATCCCCCAGTCACCTGTATCTGGCATTTCTTCGCATGTTATCCCTCCACAAACTCCCTACCCCCCGCTGTCCCTCCCCTATTCTCCGCAAACAGACCCCAGTGTGTGATGCTCCCCTCCCTGTATCCATGTGTTCTCATTGTTCAACACCCGCCTATGAGTGAGAACATGCAGTGTTTGATTTTCTGTTCTTGTGTCAGTTTGCTGAGAACGATGGTTTCCAGATTCATCCATGTCCCTACAAAGGACACAAACTCATCATTTTTTATGGTGGCATAGTATTCCATGGTACATATGTGCCACATTTTCCTTGTTCAATCTACCATCAGTGGGCATTTGGGTTGGATCCAAGTCTTAGCTATTGTAAACAGAGACGCAATAAACATACATGTGCATGTGTCTTTTATAACAGAACAATTTATAATCCTGTGGATATATATCCAGTAATGGGATTGCTGGGTCAAATAGAATTTCTATTTCTAGGTCCTTGAGGAATCGCCACACTGTCTTCCACAATGGTTGAACTAATTTACACTCCCACCAACAGCATAAAAGTGTTCCTATTTCTCCACATCCTCTCCAGCATCTGATGTCTCCAGATTTTTTAATGATCACCATTCTAACTGGTGGGAGATGGTATCTCAATGTGGTTTTGATTTGCATTTCTCTAATGACCAGTGATGATGAGCATTTTTTCATATGTTTCTTGGCCTCATAAATGTCTTCTTTTGAAAAGTGTCTGTTCATATCCTTCGCCCTCTTTTGAATGGTTTTGTTTTTTTCTTGTAAATCTGTTTTAGTTCTTTATAGATTCTGGATATTAGCCCTTTGTCAGATGGGTAGATTGCAAATTTTTTCCCATTCTGTTGGTTGCTGGTTCACTCTAAAGATTGTTTCTTTTGCTGTACAGAAGCTCTGGATTTTAATTAGGTCCCATTTGTCTATTTTGGCTTTTGTTGCCAAGGCTTTTGGTGTTTTAGTCATGAAGTCCTTGCCTATGCTTACGTCCTGAATGGTTTTGCCTAGGATTTCTTCTACTGTTTTTATGGTGTTAGGTCTTATGTTTAAGTCTTTAATCCATCTGGAGTTAACTTTACTGTAAGGTATCAGGAAGGGGTCCAGTTTCTGCTTTCTGCACATGGCTAGCCAGTTTTCCTAACACCATTTATTAAACAGGGAATCCTTTCCCCATTGCTTGTTTTTGTTAGGTTTGTCAAAGATCAGATGGTTGTAAATGTGTGGCATTGCCTCCGAGGCCTCTGTTCTGTTCCATTGGTCTATATGTCTGTTTTGGTACCAGCACCATGCTGTTTTGATTACTGTAGCCTTGTAGTATAGTTTGAAGTCAGGTAGCATGATGCCTCCAGCTTTGTTCTTTTTACTTAGAATTGTCTTGGCTATGCGGGCTCTCTTTTGGTTCCATACGAAGTTTAAGGTGGTTTTTTCCAGTTCTGTGAAGAAGGTCATAGGTAGCTTGATAGGGATAGCATTGAATCTGTAAATTACTTTGGGCAGTATGGCCATTTTCACACTATCGACTCTTCCTAACCATAAGTATGGAAAGTTTTTCCATCTGTTTGTGTCCTCTCTTATTTCCTTGAGCAGTGGTTTGTAGTTCTCCTTGAAGAGGTCCTTTATATCCTTTGTTAGCTGTATTCCTAGACATTTTATTCTCTTTGTAGCAATTGTGAATAGCAGTTCATTCTTGATTTTGTTCTCTTTAAGTCTGTTATTGGTGTATAGGAATGCTTCTGATTTCTGCACATTGATTTTGTATCCCAAGACTTTGCTGAAGTTGCTTATCAGTTTCAGGAGATTTTGGGCTGAGACAATGGGGTCTTCTAAATATACAATCATGTCGTCTGAAAATAGAGACAATTTGACTTCCTCTTTTCCTAATTGAATACCCTTTATTTCTTTTTCTTGCCTGATTGCTCTGGCTAGAACTTCTAATACTATATTGAATAGGAGTGGTGAGAGAGGGCATCCTTGTCTAGTGCAATATTTCAAAGGGAGTGCTTCCAGTTTTTGCCCATTTGGTATAATATTGGCTGTGGGTTTGTCATAAATAGCTTTTATTATTTTGAGATATATTCCATCCCTACCTAGTTTATTGAGAGTTTTTAGCATAAAGCGCTGTTGAATTTTGTTGAAGGCCTTCTCTGCATCTATTGAGATAATCATGTGGTTTTTGTCTTTGATTCTGTTTATGTGGTGGATTACACTTATAGACTTGCATATGTTGCACCAGACTTGTATCCCTGGGATGAAGCCTACTTGATCGTAATGGATAAGCTTTTTGATGTACTGTTGCAGTTGGTTTGCCAGTATTTTACTGAAGGTTTTTGCATCTATGTTCATCATGGATATTGGCCTGAAGTTTTCTTTTTTTGTTGCATCTCTGCCGGGTTTTGGTATCCGGATGATGTTGGTCTCATAGAATAATTTGAGAAGGATTCCCTCTTTTTGGATTGTTTGGAAGAGTTTCAGAAGAAGTGGTACCAGCTCCTCTTTGTATGTCTGGTAGAATTTAGCTGTGAACCAATCTTGACCTTGTTTTTTTTTTGTTGGCAGGCTATTAACTGCTGTCTCAACTTCAGCCCTTGTTGTTGGTCTATTCAGGGTTTCATCTTCTTCCTGATTTAGGCTTGGGAGGGTGCAAGTTTCCAGGAATTTATCCATTTCTTCCAGGTTTATTGGTTTGTGTGCATAGAGTTGTTTGTAGTAATCTCTGATGGTAGTTTGTATTTCTGTGGAATCAGTGGTGATATCCCCATTATCGTTTTTTATTGCATCTATTTGATTCTTCTCTCTTTTTTTATCATTCTGGCTAGCGGTCTATTTTGTAGATCTTTTCAAAAAACAGCTCCTGGATTTATTGATTTTTTGAAGGGTTTTTTTGTGTGTGTGTTTCCGTCTCCTTTAGTTCTGCTCTGATCTTAATTATTTCTTGTCATCTGCTAGCTTTTGAGTTTTTTTGATCTTGCTCCTTTAGCTCTTTCAATTTTGATGATAGCATGTCAATTTTAGATCTTTCCTTACTTCTCATGTAGGCATTTATTGCTATAAATTTTCCTCTAGACATTACTTTAAATGTGTCCCAGAGACTCTGGTATATTGTGTCTTCGTTCTCATTGGTTTCGAAGAACCAATGTTTATTCTTATATATGGTGTAAAATGTGGATCTAACGTTTAATGTTTTCCAAATAGCTACCAAGTTGCTGCAGCATGATTTATTTAAAAATGTATCTTTATGCTATTCATTTGAGATGTTGCCTTTGTCATATTTAACGTTTTCACGTGTATTTGGGTCTGATAAATATTTCTCTCCTATGACATTAATCTGTTCATCTATTCATGTACCAGTAACCCACGAATTGTCAAAGTGTTAGAGCATTTCACATCTAGTAGTGCTTACCCTCCTCTTAGAGTTTTTCTTTTGCAGTGTTTTCCTTCTTTATTTGTGCACATTTGCTTTACTGAGAACTTGTCTAACTCTGAAAAACAGCTTATCGGCATTTTCATAGGGATTGCATTTTGTCCTTGAATTTGGATCATAGATTTGAAAGATTCTAAGAAACTGCAGATATGATCCCTCAAACTCTAAAGGGAAAAATAGCTAAATGGCACAAGACATTTGAAAATAAGTTGACAATAGAATTGAAAACTGTTCATTTAGCATAGTAAAGTGGAAGAATCTAAAAAACTAAAGTGGTTTTTAGGGGACTCACTCTGGAATTTAACTTCTTTTTAATGTATTTTCAACATCACTAAAAACTTACTGATTCTTTTTCCTTAAATTGTCTTTAGAACTGGTCCCGTTCCCTTTTTTGGTATCCACTGCCATTGCCCTAATTCAGCTTCTCAGCTTTTCTCTCTTGCAAGCTAGCAACCAAGTCTTAAGATGTGTCTAATCATCCTAAGAAAGTAATAATGGAAATGACTCATCTGAAACTAAAGTCTCATTTCATGACACTGCAACTTAAAACCCCGTAATAATTCTTTGCTGCCTTCTGGAGAGTTCCCAAATTCCCATTCGAGGCCCTTTATAATCTGACCTTGCTCAATTTTTCTAGGTTTATTTTCCCCCCCTTCTGCCATCCTCTTTCAGTTACGTTACATTGCTCATCTTCAAATGTTTGCCTTAAATGCCCATAAGATTCTTTCATTGAAATGTTCTACTCATCTTTTAGGATTCCAACTCAAACAGCCAACTTGCTGGGATATTACTCTGTCTTCCCTATGTGCTCTGTACTTACTTATACCACAGCATTGAACAACACTCTAGGGTACATGCCTACAGGTCTTAGTTCTCTTTATGAGGCCCATGATGTAGCATAGTCTGTAGCTTTGACAAACTGACAAAGGGAGTTACAGTGGAAGATAAACACATAAAATGAACTCAGTCCACAGGAATCTCAAGAAAGAAAAGCAGAAAATGAACTTAGACTTTAGAAACATTTTAAGAATGACAAAATAGAATTTATCATGCATGTGTGAAACAAGAACAGCAAAACAGGGCTACATTCATGCATAGATTCTTAGTGGAAATAATAGAAGCCAGCCCAGGAGCATATATGTCAATTCCTATCTTGCTTGCATCTTTACCACAGAGAACAGGGCCACCGATCTTTATGTACTATTTGTGCAAATAAGGGCAAAGCATCCCTGTCTCACGACACTTGACAACAACCTTCTAGAAGACTGTCTTAACAAGTATGTCTTCATACATACATATATAAAATATTAATATGGAATATGTATAATTATGTGATTATATATGATTTTAAATATTATCTTAAATATTACATATAAGATAATATGGTTATGTATAGTACGTACAGCAGCCTCATCTGCAGGGTATATATTTCAAGATCTCCACAGATAATACTGAACCCTATATATACTACCACACACACATATACACACACACACATATACATATATACACACACATATATATATATATTATATATATATATATAAAGTTTTATTTGTGAATTAGCCATATACTGTAATACAAGTTATATGAATATGGTCACTCTATCTCTCAAAATACCTTATTATACAGTAAAATATCTATTTTCAGACCACAGTTGACCACAGGTAACTGTAACTGCAGAAAGTGACACGTGGATAAGCAGGCACTACTGTATTATTAGTATAAAAATACTAATCTATGGTGGCTACATTGTGAATGGCACCCCCTAGAGTTGTACAAAGAATAACAATAGAATTAACATCTGTCTGATAAAATAATTGCAGTTAAGAGGGACTAGAAGCCTAAAACAGCTGAGAAAGTCATACATGGCTAGGAGATTGAGGCTCACAGCCAGGAAACACACACCCACTCTTCTCCAAGAACCAATCGTTGCAATACAGGCACACTCTCAGGAATCCTTGAGCATTCACAGGAGATGGGAGAGCTTCAGAAAGAAGGATGGAGAAAAAGATTTTTAAAGAGTGGATAGATGTTGGTTAACAGCACAATTCGACAAGAAATATTTTAAAAGATGTCTCAAGAGCATTTAGAAATGGAAATGCCTTTCTCTAGAACATGACTCCCCTACAATTCAATCAGGCTATATTAACCTCACTGACTTTTTCATAAGGTGGCCACACTGTCTTGCCCTTTTTCAAGGAGACACATAATGGGCATTTATCAAGAGACAAGAGAAATGGCTTAGACAGCTCTCAACTTCATCCAACTGTTTTTCAATCCCTCATGTTAAATTTCTACCTAAGATGAGGAAACATGGACTAGTTAACAGAGGAGCTACATGCAATGCTGTTTTAAGTGAGATGAAAAAAATCTCTAAGGTATGTTATTGGGTGGAAGAAAAATAAAAATAAGGTTAAAACAGTGCATGTGATGTCACCAGCTATAGGAGAAAAGGAGAATATGTATTTTATCTGTCTATATGTGCATGAAAACATCTCCACAGGACATTAAAGAATGTATAGTCTTGGGAGTCATGAAGAAAGGCCAGAAGGGAGACAGATGTAAGAGAAAATCTTTTTGCTGTGTGATGTTTATAATTTCTTAAAAACCATGTGAATGTATTATTACCTATTCAAAATAAATACAAATATATACACATGTGATTATGTATCACAACTCATTTAGAAAACTTATCAAAAGACCATTAAAGGGATGGATACATATCTTCCCAGAGTGGGGACTCTAATGCTTACCTCTCCTGTTCAACGGATCCTCACCAAGTACTTACAAAAAAAAGTGATTATACAGTTAAGGTTGGCTTAACCAACAACTAAGGAACCCAGATCATTTTAGTTAGCCAAATCCCAAAGAACTTTTCAGTTTTAATATAAAATAAGAAAGTAGGACTGTGCGCAGTGGCTCACGCCTGTAATTCTAGCACATTGGGAGGTCGAGGTGGGTGGATAACAAGGTCAAGAGATCAAGACCATCCTGGCCAACATGGTGAAACCCTGTCTCTACTAAAATACAAGAAATTAGCCAGGCACAGTGGTGTGAACCTGTAGCCCCAGCTACTCGGGAGGCTGAGGCAGGGTAATCGCTTGAACACCTGGGAGGCGAAGTTGCAGTGAGCTGAGATTGTGCCACTGCACTCCAGCCTGGCAACAGAGAGACTCCATCTCGAATAAAAGAAGGTAAGAAAGTACCATGACCCTGTGGGTTAACAGAAGTGAACAGACCCAAAATACACTAAAAATTAACCCAACTGTAAAACAAATTATGTGAACAATTTAACAATAACAAAATTGATATAACTTTGAGCTACTCATATAAACCAAGAACTGACAGTATTGCTAAGAAACTGGCTTACAGAGTCACTGCCAGTGAATATATTTTCAGGCTGGCAGTTTTAAAAATATCTGATGGTTATGAATATGCAACTTACTGAACTTCATTATAAGTAGGTAGGAAAATAACATTAGTAATCATATAGCAGTTTGGTATTATTTAGATGAACATTTCATAACTCAAACTACTTTCGCCAGCTTTCCTTCTCCAGTTTCCACCTTGCTATAACTTGCTACAGAAACCCTACACTTTGTTCTTTTCATTTACAGTTAATCATATTAGAATAGATCTGTTAAGTAAACATGCCTCTAGAATGTAGAATTATTAACAATCCCAGAAAACAAGAACTTTAGTGCCATAATGTGTTACGGTGTAACTCAGGGGCTAGGTGTTAAAGCAAAAGTATATGCTATGTTTTTGCCCACTCTGGCATATAAAATCTAGGAGTTTCAGTGTTCCCAGTAAGCAGCAAGGAGTGTTAAGGAATCTACCATGGGCCAATTGCAATAACAAAGAGCAAAGCTGCGTCAACAAGGCTCCTGCATAAATTGGTCCAGAAACCTCTCCTCCCCTCCCTTTCATGAATTAGCATGATTGGAAAGGAACTAATGATTGGAGAGAAACCAGGAAAGTTCTTTTAGAAAACTGTCATGGAAGTTTCTAATTCTGAACAAGATATGGATCAGAGCACTCATTCCTGGTGCCTATAGAATATGGGGCGTCATGCAACCAATAAATAATTCTGAGATTCTGCCCCACAGAGCATCTCTGTCATATTTTAAGTTACCCCCAGAACCCAGAATCTTCCAAAAGTCATGACTGCTATGGGAATTGTCTGAGTATGAAGATGTACCTTATATCATATCATAGTCATCTTCCTAAAGATCTCAGCAGGACCAGGCACAGTGACTTGCATCTGTGATCTCAGCACTTTAGGAGGCTGTGACAGGAGGATCACTTGAGGCCAAGAATTTTAAATTAGCCCAAGAAACAAGAAAGACCCTGTCTCTACAAAAAGTTAAAAATTAGCTGGGCATGGTGGCATGCCTATAGTCACTACAATTACCTGGGAAGCTGAGGCAGGAGGATGGCTTGAGCCCAGGAGTTTAAGGCTGCAGTGAGCTATGATCATGTCACTGCACTCCAGCCTGGGTGACAGAGCAAGACCCTGTTTCTTTAAAAAAAAAAAAAAAAATTCATGCTATGCAAAATAATTTTACTATAAATTTACAGAATTTTATTATGATACTACAGAATTATCCCTTGAGCTATCTTTAGTCATCTGGTTCTTGATGTTTTAGGAATTATTAAAACATATATACTTTGCCCCAAAGTTTATGTTTCCACAATATAAGGGGGAAATTCCCAGCCATATAATACATCCAAGTTCACATAGCTCAGGAATACACATTTTCCTTAAGGATTTCTGCACATGACCTGGGCATTTTGGCCAGCTCAGCACACACATGGATAAAAATCACATCAGGGAAAGAGAAAAGTAAAGGAAATCATTTACTCTGATCACACTTTAAAGTGTTATAATTACATTTACCCTGAATGTATTGGACAAAGAAAGTCAAAGATAATATAAGCCCCAACCCCACTGTATATAAATCAGAACCACATAATCCCTAAATGAGGCCTAAAAGCATATTTAACAGTTCATTTCTTTTTCTTTTTGAGATAGAGTCTCGCTCTGTTGCCCAGGCTGGAGTGCAATGGTGCGATCTCAACTTACTGCCACCTCCGCCTCTCAAGTTCAAGCAATTCTCCCACCTCAGCCTCTGAGTAGCTGAGATTACAGGTGTACACCACCACACCCGGCTAATTTTTATATTTTTAGTAGAGATGAATTTCACCATGTTGGCCAGGCTGGTCTTGAACTCCTGACCTCAGGTGATATGCCCACCTCGGCCTCCCAAAGTGCTGAGATTACAGAAGTGAGCCACCGCGCCTGGCCAACAGTTCAATTTTCTAACATATACTAAGCATCTTTTTTTAAATATAGCAGTATGCTACCTCCTGTGCGGCACACACCATTAAATTATCGGTATCTCTTCACTCCAGTGCTTCCCAAATGGTGAGGCATGGGGGATTTACACTAAGTATACCCGAATCAGAACCACAATGTGACATGCTTTCATATTTCTAGTTCCCATGCAATCAATCCAAAAGCATTTTCATATAGTCCTGTTGAAAATCCTTTCGTGTGAAAGTTGAGATTTCTGGTAGATTTTCCATTTTGAACAAAGCAATCATTAACAAAACCCCAACCACAGATGTTAAAAGCAGAACTAGACTTGACTTTGGAAGTAAAGAACCTACTCCTCCCTTAGCATTTACTGTACCAGGAAATGGCACCAATTACCCAGTTGCCCAAGCTCAAAAAATGTCATTCAAGTATCTTCTTTCTTCAATTATTGCATCCAATCCTTCAGCAAGCCCTCATCTCCCCCTCTAAAAGATATCCCAAGTCACTCCTCTCCCTACCTCATGTGTCACCACCACAGTACAAGCTACCATTACCTCTTGCCAAAAATCATGCAATAGCTTCCTTACTGGTCTCAGGATTCTATCTTTTTCCTTCTATAATCTCAAAGTTCAAAGCAATCTTTTAAAACCTGAGTTAGTTATCTGTTTCTATAAGAAACAATTGATTGGAACACACCTGCTCATTTTACATTTTCTATGGCTGTTTTCACACTCCAGCAGAAATACTTATCATCCAGCTCTTCACAGTCTACTAAGCCCTCTTTTAAAATATAAATCAGATCAGGCCATGTAGCCCCTTCTTAAAAAAAAAAACTCAATAGTTCATCTTTACAATTAGAAAAAAATCCAAACTTTCTTCCTTTAGCCTACAAAGCCCTAAATGAACTAGCTCTTACCCCACCACACCACTTTGAGTCTGCCTCCTGCCCACATTGTGGGAGTCACACTGATTTTGCTCCCAGTTCAGGATGTGAGTAGGGCATCCTGTTCCCTCTGCTTGGGACCCTTCTCCAGACCTTTGTCATTCTGGATCTAGCATTAATAACCCCTTGCCTCTGGCCACCCAATCTAGATTGTTCACCCTACTTTATTTTAAATCATACTGTTTCTTTGTGTGTTTATGCTTTATCATAAAATGTAAACTTTACAAGACCTGGGAGCATATCTGATTCATTCACGACAGTCTAACAAAGCATACATGTTAGCATCTAACAAAGCATACATATTAGGAGCTCATAATATATTGAATGATGAGAGAAAATAATACTGGTTCATCAAATTTGGTCTCTTTTCTATGCCAAGGGCACCACATTCTAAATATGAGGAATGTACACCTAAAAACCCATTATTGAGGAATTACGGGAATTGCTTAGATGAGGTGGACGTAACACAGGCACAAGAATTAGAAGGACTAGAGTTTAATTCCCAGCTTCAACACTTACTTACTGGATTCCATTTCCCATTTGCCAAACTGCAGTTATGCTATTTATCTCAGGGTGTCTTGGAGAAGATTAATTTATATAACACACTGGCACAGTGATTTTACAATCTTTGATCACATCCCTTCCCAGTCAAAACTGAACACTCTTCACTTTTTAACCTGTCCTAACATAGGTCCTTGACACAAAAATTGCTTGTGCTGGGGAAAAAAAAAAAAAACAAACAAAAACAGCAATACATAAAAATAATGTCTCAGATACAAAGTTTATTAAAAAGTCCTTCTTTGTTCCCTAATGGAACAATTTTTGTCACAGAATTTGCATCCTTTATGTAAGTCAGATACAAGCACCTCTTTTTCAGCCAGCCAAGATGTAGTTATACACTAATATTTTCACTTCTGGAATCATTTTTTATAGAAGAAACCTTGGCAGATGCAGTAATTAAGGCAAGAGAGGCTTTACTATTGCTTCAGATCCTGGCAAATGTCTTCTGATGATATCTACATTATCTTATAATGCACGGAAACAGGATCATTTTTGCTACACCCTGTCTAGGGATGCATATGAGTTTATCACACTCTGTGCCATCAGGAAAGTGAGTCCAGGAAAAAAGTACATCCAGTTTATGAACTCAGTTCTGGTGCAGGTTATTTTAACCAGACAGAATTGCTGAAAAATCAGTCAGCCATCTCTGGCTTGTCCCATAGGGTCACACAGTGCCATCACTTCTCAAAAGGCAGACCTTGAGACAAGAATTTGAGTGCACGTAATTTATTTAGAATAGAATCTTAGAAAATGTCAGTAGGGGAATGGAGAATGAGACAGGGAAACAAAAATAACCAGTAAAAGGCAAGTTATTATTGGGGGTAACTGGAGTTTAATACCCCCAGGAAACTCTGGGACTCAGGGTATCCACAAGTTATTCCTCTGAGGGGTGAAGGAGCCATGGTATTTACAAACTGACTCTAATAAGTCACTGGATGATGGCTATTCCCAGAGGGCACTAATTCTCCAACATCAGGAGTAGAGTGTGCTCAAACCACCAAGGAAGCCCACAGGACAACAGAAGCAGAGGCTGACAATTGAAAGTCTGGCCTATATGAAATATGATGGAAAGTCTAAAGGGCTGTAGGAGGGACACAGACAGTATCTGCCTGTGGGCCATCTGGGAGTCGCTAAGTCTGATTGGATACATGCAACACCTACCCTGAGACCAAGGTTCAGAAAGGTGATGGGGGACAATTGGGGTGATGGATTTGCCCACTGCATATTAATTAATTACCTACTGTTTGACAGAGGACATGGTCATGAAAAAAACATTTGTAGCCCCTGCTTCTGCTTCTCTTTACCACTGTGTTAGTCAGGTTTTGACAGAGCAACAGAACTAATGGGGGACAGATGCACTGATTATGAGGAACTGACTCATGCAATGATAAAAACTGAGAATTTCCATGAACTGCCATCTGGAAGCTGGAGACCCAGGAAACCCAGTGGTGTCATGCAGGCCAAGTCTCAAGGCCTGAGAACTTGAGGAGCTGATGGAGTAAATCCCAATCTGAGGGCAGGAGAGGATGAGATGAGAGATGTCCCAGCTGAAGCAGTTGGGCAGGAGAAAAGGGTGTAAATGCCTCCTTCCTCCACCTTTCGTTCTATTCAGACCCTCCATGGCCTGGATGATGTTCACCCACATTGTGATCTACTTTACTGGGGTTACCAACTAAAATCTAATCTCATCCCAACACATCTCCAAGACGCACCAGAAACAATGTTTCATCTGGGCACTCCCTGGCCCAGTCCACTTGATGTATAAAATGAAGCATCACACCAATACATGCCCCTCTGCACACCCTAACCTCAAGCAAGACGGGCTTCTTCACAGGCCAATGCATCCTCACAGGTTCTGTTTGAATGACATTCTCCCTTAAAAGGCTCCTTTATCCTCCTCCTGGGCTCAACTCAGCATGCAGCAGCCTGAGTTTTACAAAGCTCCCATAAAACTTTGTATCTCTACTCATGTTTGTCAAGGTATATAATAATTCATTATTTCATATCTGTTTGCTCCTACCAGGCTCCAGGCTCCATAGGGGCTGATATGGTTGGGCTCTGCATCCCCACCCAAATCTCATCTCAAATGATAATCCCGTTTCAGGGGAGGGGCCTGGTGGGAGATGACTGAACCACAGGGGCAGATTTCCCTCCTCCCTGCTGTTCTCCTGATAGTGAGTGATTTCTCACAAGATCTGATATAGTTTAAAATTGTGCCACTTCCCCCTTGGCGCTCTGTCTTCTGCCACCATGTAAGACGTGCCTTGCTTCCCCTTCGTCTTCTGATTATAAGTTTTCTGAGGTCTCCCCAGCCATGCAGAACTGTGAGTCAATTAAACCTCTTTTCTTTATAAATTACGCAGTCTTAGGTAGTTCTTCACAGCACATGAAAACTGACTGATACAGGGGCACTGAGACTATAAGCACTCAGCACCGAGCAGGTGCTCAATAAATGTTTAATTGAACAAAAGAAGAGTCACAGCAGAGGAACGAATTAAATCAGAATGATAGTATTCTAAACAATAAGGTAGGCCATTTATTTATAAGCAGAAAGATGTTCATTAAGAAGTGTTCACAAAATATGATCTTAAATAAATGTACACCTATAGCAGAAAAAGATAACCACATTTTAACGGTCAATTTTGACTTTTGGTTTCTCTATATTTTCTAATTTTCCTGGCATTAAAGCATATTAACTATATAATTTAAAAGTTAAGTGACTCTTTAAGATGCAAGCTCTATTATTCAAAAGTGAGGGTCAGGACAGTTAGAGCTAGCAGATCTCCAGGCTAGACAAGGAGCCCAGGGAGCAATCAAATAGACAGGACCCACAGAGGAGATGACTTTGAAATGGAGGCAGCTTCTATCTTGGATAGGAACCTTCATTTGTTAATCCATCCTATGAGAGCAGAAGCCAGTGACTGGTTCTCAGAATGAGACTATGTGGGAGCTAGTCTATTAGATGAGGGACTTAGTAAGAGAGCCAGGCTGAAGGGGAGTGGGGAGACAGGAGAAGAGGATGTGGACTCTCACTGCTTCCTGGCTCCTGGTTTCCTGGTCTTGTTCTCACCTTTATCATAAGCAGCCCCACCTTACAAACTGAGTTCTTGATTGTCTGCAAAGCATCAAATAAACAAAAGGTGGGAACTGAAATAATCCAACCCCCAGTGATCCATTTCTCTCTTAAAATACAGGAATATCAAATGAGAAAGGCTGTTAGTGATCATCTTCTTCAAATGTCTAGTTTTACAGATAGGAAATATCAAACATTAGAGAAACATTTTTAACCCAAAGTGGTTCTTTGCTTTCAATTAACATGCCGAGTTGGTTAGATAGGGGGTTGCTGCTGGAAGTGCTATTAGAAAATGACTCTGACCCCACAATCAGGCCCAACTATGGAGAGAGTTGAATTGATTAGTAATGTCTGTCCAGGGCAATGGGCAGGGTATAGGTGGCCCACATGCAGTCCTCTCCTTAAATCCTCAGCAGCAGCAGCAGAAAAATCTAGTACTTGTAATAGAAGGCACACATGGAAGGAAATGGCACCACAGACAAATTTTCTAACTTAATAGGAAAATCGATGCTTTGAAAGATGACATGGTATGCACAAAGTAACTTAAATGGCAAGCAATAGAGTATGGATTAGAATATGGATTCCAATTCAGGTCTGCCTGGTCCTAAAACCCATGCTCTTGACCGCTAGACTACAGGGTCCTCCTTGGCAACTGTTCCTTTTACATTCGCCTTTGATGCCACCCACCTTGTTCAGCTCTGACAACTCTTCTAAAATAGCCTGAAGACTCATCTACTGATTTCACTAGCCAGTGCTGTTTGTTTCAAACACAAAGACATGATGTCCCAAATCAATCTTCTTTCAGGTTGAAAGTTTGCCATATGCTGAACCTTTACCACAGAACCTCTTTTACATGTCATTTGGTTCCAGCCCTTCCTCCCAACCTGCTTGATTTATTCACATGTGGAAGAATGACTCACAAGTTGCACAAAGACAAACCCAGCTGTGTACCAGAGATAATTATTTCAGAGTAATTAAAATGAGCTACAGGCTGCCAAACTAAACACCAGAACATGACTCTGCATTTTCTCTCTTATCTGCCTAGTCCATTTTCTTCTGTCAAAGGGACTGCTTGCTAGGACAGAGGCTCCCCAGCCCTAATACATTAATCATCACTCTTCAACTGGCATATTAAGGGATCATCTCTGCACAGAAGACTTCTTAGTCTTAGAGAAAAACTCTCGTCTGAAATCAGAGGGCTCCAAGGTGACCACTTATGCCACTTGCTCTTGGCGAGCTCCCCCATAATCCCCCATCTGAGACCAGAGTGTCACAGGACAGTAGGAGCAGTGGGAGAAAAGAAAGAAAGCAGTATGGACTAAAGGGAGGAGCTGGATCTCAATGCCGCTGCCCCTCTGCCCTAAACCATTGCAGTGATGCTCTATAGCATGGGTTTTAGCTCTTCCTATGACCTCGAGTTCCAATCTGTCTTTAAGTTCCCTCAAGCAGAGCTGAGATGGAATGTTTGTGCAAGTGATCTATTGAGGAACTGCTCTCTGGGAAACCTGCAGGGGTGTGAGAAAGATGGGTTAGGACAGCGGGGCAGCAAGGCAAAAATGTGCTTTCTAGAAAGCTGTCAGCCTGGTGCCATGAGGGCTCAGAAGCAGAATTTGTATCACAGAGTTGGAACCACCAAATTGCAAGGGAACTGGGTTACTGAACTCTGCCAGGGTCTGGAAGTAGCAAGCAGTCACACTCTCATTTCCTGTCTCTCCAGTGCCCTCCAGCCTAATTGTCTCACTATGTCCTTAGCCTAATAGGCTAGCTGCCACATAGTACTAGATGGTCCCACTCTGAGAACCAGTCACTGCTATACTGTTCAGTCATTGCCAAGGGCCACCTCTGTGTTTGGAGGGCAGGAGGAGGAATATCTCCTGGCCAGGCACTCCCATGAGCCAAGAACCATCCTTGGGAAAGAAAGGTAGGTATGAGTTATTAACAGCAGCTGGGAGAGGGAAACACCAATAAGGTAACAAGGAACTGAGTAGGACACTAACAGTACCTGCTAAGCGCTCTTAAATTGTTTTACTTTGTTTAGACAAACAACATTCAACTTGCAAAGGATCTCAAACCAGGGGTCCTGAACCTGGGGTCTATGGCCCCCAAAATATCCACGCTTGACCTCAGGGATTATGGGATCCCACTAACATGGTTTGCAAAATGTGCATAAACAACATTGACAGAGGACAAGGATGTTCTCTGTCCTCTGACTTACAGAGGACAAAGGCCTCTGTAAAGTAGATGACTCTCTTGGATTCAGAAACTTCCCTCTGAATTTGCTCACAGCAAGGGCAGCTATAATCAACCTCCTCTATGCAGCTTTCCCTGATTCTTCCTAGTAAAAGTGAATTGCTTTTTTTTTTTTTTTTTACTGTAGCCATCTATTTTTTTATTTACTTATTTTACTTTAGGTACATACTATATCTGGCATTTCTCCCCACGTTATCCCTCCCCACCCCCCACTGTCTATCCTCTAACCCCATCCAACTGCCTCCAGTGTGTGATGCTTCTATCCCTGAGTCCACATGTTCTCATTGTTCAACACCCACCTATGAGTGAGAACAGTGTTTGCCTTTCTGTTCTCGTGTCAGTTTGCTGAGAATGATGGTTTCCAGATTCATCCAAGTCCCTACAAAGGACACAAACTCATCGTTTTTTATGGTGGTATAGTATTCCATGGTGTATATGTACCACATTTTCTTTGTCCAGTCTATCATTGATGGGCATTTGGGTTGGTTCCAGGTCTTTGCTATTGTACACAGCACTGCAATGAACATACGTGTGCATGTGTCTTTATAGTAGAATGATTTATAGTTCTTTGGGTATATACCCAGTAATGGGATTGCTGGGTCAAATGGAATTTCTATTTCTAGATCCTTGAGAAATCGCC